>RQTK01001113.1:108891-138663 GCA_003991915.1 Elysia chlorotica
ATAATAATAATAATAATAATAATAATAATAATAATAATAATAATAATAATAATAATGATCGTGATGACATTTAAATTAATTAACATACTTAAATGAAATAACATGATAAAGATATTATATAACTCTTGAATTGATTAACATTTTTAGACGATGGAACATGAGGACGATAAGAGTCTCGATGAAATGACTCATCCAAGCTGGCCTTTCTCTCGAGCCAACTTCCTCTGCAGGTATCTCTTTCTAGCCTCTTGAATATCTTTGGCAGAGTTGTGGTGAGGGTAGACTTTCTTAGCCGGGTCTACTGGCTTAGACTTTGCCCCAGTCACCTGCTGTCCTGATTCTGATTTTTGGGTTGCTTCTCGTAAAGTCTTCAGGTTTTCACTCAAAGCTGCTTCATTGCCATTCACACTCTGAGATTTATGAGACTTAGTCCTATTGTCTCCTCTACTATCTTTATTTACTTCTCTCTCCTTTTCTTGTCTCAAAGAGGGCAGGTTTGATCTATGTCCACTATCTTTTTGTTCTTGGGGTGAAAATGATCTCCTCTTTCTCCCGACTCTTTCTTCGTGTGGTGATCTTGACGATTTTCTCTTCCTTTCATCTACACAAGGGGAACTTGATCTATTTCTACGTTTTTTCTTTCTAGTAGATGGAGAATGTGATCGGCCTCTAGCTTGTTCCCTTAGAGGTGACTTTGATCCCCGCTGCTTTCCACTCCTTGCCTTTGTGGAATGCTCAGGTGAACAGCTTCCCCTGGAATGTGTTGGAGAATGTTGTCTCCGCCTATCCTTCTTTGATGTGCGAACATCATGCTGAAGTGTCCCCTTGGTTTCCCCTCTGTTTGAACTGCCTGATCGAGAGTGAGCTTGCCTTACACCTGGCGCACTCTCCTTCTCAGAATTTGACGATGGTGAGGATGAATCTTGCCGTTTCCATAGATGTGATGCCCCAACGGCTCGCTTTGATTTGGAAAAACTCTCTTTCTTCGGTTGTGGTCCAGGGGAGCTGAAATAACATTCATATATCCCTGGTTACATTTTTTTTTAAACAAAGAATCTTTTTTCATGAGGGAAAAAGAACTTGATGTTTTATCAAGTACTTACTTAGTTAATGCCACTTTATATATACCTTCAAATATTTAGGGTGAGAAGCTATTTAAATTTCCATACCAACATCTGAAATAGTACACCATTAGCATAATCAGTTAAATGGTATTGTAGAACTTACAAAGTTAAACACGATGAGATACAGGTTTACTATACTTAACATCTTACACAGACCAGCCACACTCCAGGAACAGAAAATCTGAATAATTCTGTTGTGTTTTTTTAAGGTCCCTGGCAATTTCGGTCCATACTGGTTGGGTCTTTGTCAGTTTAATGTGACTGGCTGAGAGAGGAGTCATGGTATCCTCGCCCAGTCTCGTGTGTAGCAGCACATCAAATTGTCAGATTTCAGTCTTCGGGTCCGTCTAGAATATAGCCTATATAGTGCTGATGTTTGACGTTAAACCAACTCAACTCAACAAACAAATTTCAAATTAGTCCAAGTTAGTCTCTGTTTTATCAAACCACCAAAATGAAAAACAAAAACATCACCCTCTCTGAGAGAATTTTTTTTCTCATAGACGAAATTGAGTCCGGAAAAAAAATTAGAATCTATCAGAAAATAGGAATAGGGCAAATTTTTGGAGGAAAATCGGAATGAATGGCAGGTCTGGAATAACATCGATATGTACTTAGATTTTGTAAAAATCTACATGACTATCTCACAAATATAAAGTTTTATCCAAAGTTACATTAAAGATGACAGCATGATATGGTTCTATTTGAGCAGAAAAATCATCAAAATAATATCTGTAGAGATTGGAAGCCTGGTTATAAAATAAAAGAACCTTTACAACTGTTTAAAAAAGCTGACATATTCCAAACTTTTTAGTGCTTTTTCTCAAAAGAGCAGATAGAACCTTTTTAATATCGCCCTGCCTAAAGCTGACTGACCTCTGAGAGGAGTGCGATGATGAAGCTGAGGATGATCTTCGTCGACTATCATTTTGTTTTGTTTTGCTGTGTGTGGGGGGAGGGGAGGCAGGTTCTTGTTTGATAGCATGCTCACCAGGCACCTCCTTTACTCTGCACATATAAGAGAAAAATACACATCTATAGTATCTGATAAAGTCAAATCAAAATTAGACATTTTTAATCTTGTACAATTTGCATTGAAACGGAATGTATTTGTATTACATGTCATTTAGTAATATGAAAATCACGCGAATTTGAAATAAATTTCAAGTTCTCATACTTTGAAAACTTTTTTTTTTTCTGAATTTCATGAACAAAATTATTTAAAAAATTTTCTAATTTCAGCTCTTTTGAAGTAATAAGAAAAAAATCAACATAATCAAAAAGATTTCAAAACCAAATAAACACCGATAAATAAATGCATATATGAAAAGGGGAAAAAAAAAGAAAAAAACATTTGAACACTCACAAGAGTAAGACAGATGGAAAAAGGATAAGAAATAGATTAGTATTGTGGAAGTATAGTGAAACACTGACGAAGACAATCATTAGCAGGAAAATACTATGTGACACAAATTATAATGAAAACATTGGACACATCCCGTCATATAACTCACTCTGCTTTAGCGGAGCCTGCAGAATCTGTGGCGTCCCCTAGCTTGCCAGTCTGACGGTAGAGGTAACGGTAGAAACCACTCATGTCCTTTTGCTTTGTCACATCAGTCATAGCTGTCAAAAATACAAAGAATTAAATTTAAAAGTTTGAAAAAAAAAAAAAGGAGTAAAAACTAAATAAGATTCAATCAAATTTTTTTTTTTTTGTTTGTTTAAGTGCAAAATTTTATCATCAGCAGAATGGCAACAGGTAACAATGATGCCAACTGGATCATTTTTTTTACTGAACTTTTTCACAAACCAGTACAGTGGCATACCGTTTAAGAATCAAAACACACCCCAAATGAATGTCAGTGTTATATTAAAGCAGTACAAGAATGATGTACTTCTAAATCAAATTAAGTTTATTTGTATGCTTTATTTTTATTGTACTGAGAGAATGTATAGCGAAGTTTGAGAAAAATGAGGGTGACTAGCAGGCCTGAGTGATTTTCAAGGTTTTAAAAACACTGATGTTGTAGCTGTTATCAAGACATTAAGATACGACACAAGACGAAACCAAGACAAGTGTTGCACGTTTGTTTTCTTTTTAATCACTGAGTCAAAACCAGTGTGTAACAAATCCATTCCAGCCTTTAGCAGTCTAGACGCGACAACGGTAGGAGTGTCTGTAAGTCAGTGCGGTCGATGGTTTAGTGGTCGTCACAATGTGATATTTCTTCTTAGCATGGCTATGCAGTGCCTTTTTTTTCCGTTGGAACCATAGTTAACTCTACTAAATAGTTTTACATGTCAAGCAGTGAGCCACACTAGCTTAACTCATGGTAGTAATCAGATACGAAATCGCCATTTTCGTCTTTCTTGTCTAACCAATGCCAATTTTCACTCTTTTATCAATTTCTTTATTGTCCAACGGACCAACACGATCACAAATTCCATCACAGACCAAATTATGGTGAGAAATGTTTTGATGGCTTGGTATTTGTTGTCTACGGGTGGTGAAGTTAAGATAGAGAGCGCCCTGGTAGCCGTGTTGGTATCGAGAGCTGATACTACGTGATAGTACTTGGTTTCATCTAGCTTGATTTGGCGTAAGGCAAATTGGGCTTCGGCCTGCGCAAACCACGCACTTGGGCTGGATACCCAAAAGGTAGGGAGTTTCATCGAAACGCTATCGACAGCCATATTTTATGATAAATGCTACTAGTAAGTATAAGTAGATCTAGTATCTTGGCTTGTAGGTCTAGACCTAATTTTTGTACTTAGGGCGTCAACGGTAGGCCTAGATCTAGTTAGATTTCTTGGATCGTTGGGTGATTGGTGTAGATCTAGGCTACACAACTGAGAATGACGAAGTGAATTTAGATCTAGATGCAAATAATACTTTATAGATCTAGGTATGGTTCAGCTCACAAGATCGTCGTGAGCCAGTCGGGGTCACCAATTGTAGCTGTTATCAAGACATTAAGATACGACAAAAGACGAAACCAAGACAAGTGTTGCACGTTTGTTTTCTTTTTAATCACTGAGTCAAAACCAGTGTGTAACAAATCCATTCCAGCCTTTAGCAGTCTAGACGCGACAACGGTAGGAGTGTCTGTAAGTCAGTGCGGTCGATGGTTTAGTGGTCGTCACAATGTGATATTTCTTCTTAGCATGGCTATGCAGTGCCTTTTTTTTCCGTTGGAACCATAGTTAACTCTACTAAATAGTTTTACATGTCAAGCAGTGAGCCACACTAGCTTAACTCATGGTAGTAATCAGATACGAAATCGCCATTTTCGTCTTTCTTGTCTAACCAATGCCAATTTTCACTCTTTTATCAATTTCTTTATTGTCCAACGGACCAACACGATCACAAATTTCATCACAGACCAAATTTTTTCTAGATTCTATTTCTAATCAATAGGCCTAAATCATGAAAGTCTAGTCTAGGTCTACACAAAGTCCTTAGATCTAGATACCCCTCCTACTACTCTAGTTTAAATCTAGTCCACGTGTATATGCAGTGGCAATTTGAATAACACAAAATATATCTAACTGAGGTCTTTTAACGAGATTAGTTTTCATATAAATCCGATATTCCAAACTCAAATCAGTAGTCGGATGTTGTTACTTTGTGAGTGAATAACGCATGCTCAGTGATGTTCGTACTTTTTCCAGTTCGCTTGTGTTCAATTATTTTTCCTGTTTCTTTAAGTCAATGCACAACTGCACAGTGATTTTTTTTTTTACGTAACTTTGACAGACTTTTTTTTTACAGTATAACGTAAATTGGCATCACTGGGTAAGCAGGAATTTAACTTGTCATTGCCATTACTTTATCCTTGCAATACTACCTGAAATGTAATTTCCAGTTGATTGCAATGCTCCCTAGAATGTAGTTTTCAGCTAAGTGTAAAATAGTTATCATTTTGTAAGCTTTAAATGCCCTGTGAAATTTGACCTGGTATGGAATCACATCTCTCTCCAGCCCTTTGTATTTTAATTTTTTGAAGGCAAAGCATCATTCTTTAAAAAGCAACATATGATAAAGTATTTCCAGCTTTACCTTCAAATGCAGCCTCCCTCCTCTCTTTCTCTTCTGCTTCCTGCATCTCAAGCATCTTTTGCTTGTATGCTGAGGTGACAAACTTTTCTTTGTCTGCGTACATCTCTCCTTCTGCCTCTCGCTCTTTCTGCACCTGCAGAATCAGAAACATAGAATTTAAATTCAAGAGAGCAGAAATTGCTAAAGGGCTTTGCAATGCTATTTGTAAAATCAAAAATTTGTGGATAAAGGTATTTCTTCTATTTTTTCTAGGTCTTGTAGGTCTTGGTTTAGTTTAGATATGAAGAAAAAAAATGGGGAAATCTGACAAAACATGTCTACGAAGGTTATTTTTGCAATGAGGCTCTTGAGTAAAACAACAAAAACAAGGTCAAAACTCGTCTGACCTAAAAAAAATCTTAAAGAACCATTTTTCTATTGAAGTCCATCAGCTTTATTTGATCCTAAATTATCTTTTTTTTTAAATTTATTATCAATTTCAATAATTTATACAAGGTCAGAAAATCTTGATTTTCAAGCCTCAACAATAAAGGACTTTGCCTTCCAAAAGTGACTATATTTGAACAGCCCATATCACAACTTTTATGTTGATGCTGCAGTAAAAAGGACCTACAATAGCTTATTTAAATAGTTATGTGTGTAGAGTATCAACATACTTTTCTCTCAAGACGTCTCTCCTCTTCCTTTTTCTTAACATCAGCTGCCTTCAGCAGACCAGCTATGTACTTAGGCTGTAAAAAGAAAATTAAAAAAAAAAATTTTTTTACTAAAGTTAGCAAATATCTTAAAATGGCTATTATTATAATGTAATGTACAACGCATAGTGAAAAGCTTGTTAAAACAAGATAAGTAAATCTTCTTCAAAAGTTTTTCTTGCTAATACAGACAGAAAATAAGTATTTAAACTACTACAAGCTATTCAATTGTATAAGTAAAAAAACAACAAGGACAGAGACCATCCATTGGTTTCATTAACAATGACTGTTTCTGAAACATTAAAGAAATCCTTTCTTCACAGCTTTTTTCGCAGCATCAAGAGAAACAACCAGAAGGGACCCTCTGACCTACCCAGCATCCATAGAAATTATTAAACATAGCTATGTAAGAAAAGGGAGATGGGGGTTGTTTGGCTTGATGAAGTTCCAATCTCACTTCCCTCTGTTCAACTAGGTCCCAATTTTTTTGTCACAGTACAAGGAATTTTTTTAAAATGCATATTACTTTCTATGATACATATAGTTTTCCATCATATTTTGTGATTTTCACTCAGGTTTAAAGAATTAAAATGTCTCTGATAAAACAAAATAATCTCATATCCCCTTTGGATTCAACGAGCAAGAGCAAAAAGTGTAAGCAGGCTCATTAATGAGGCCTTGTGATAACGGAACTTATATCTAAAATGAAGTAGATAGGAAAGATAATCAGTAATGACATCCAAACATCCCTCTATTCTTCACCAACGGAGCCAAAGAATGATCAGAAAACCCTTTGTCTTAGGGGCTTGATTTTGTCATCCGTTATCGTCATGTGGATCACGAAGTCTGTAAATTGGCTTATCTCCAAAAAAATAATACTTCTCCCACATTCCATAACCGATATGTTGTGTAGTTTGCAGTAAAACGGGTGGGTCAAAAAAATAAAAAAACGATGAGCAGCAAGGGGATACAGAGGAAGAGTGGCAACTAGCAAAAGTCTGCCAAGCACGATATGAGATCAAAGAGAAAAAGCTGCCATAAGACTTTTTTTAAAGTCTGCGTGTGTGCGTGAGCGTGAGTTTGTGTGTGTGTGTGTGTGAGTTTGGAAAAGAGGAAGCAGAGGGAAATTGGTTGATAACGGGATGGGGATCGTGATTGGCTCAGAACCATAGATGACCAATCATATAATGTAGACAGAGGAACAATATAGGCTTCACTGAGCCACACATGCCATGCCTTCAATGAACCTTGTATCAAAGGAACTATTGAAAATAAACAAGCTAGTTTAAGTATTAAGTGCATTGTCATTATTTTGAAAAGATTTGTATTTTTCCCTGACTACTTGAGGGTGTTTTAGAAGTTTCCGATGTAGAAAATTGTAGAGTTGTAGAACATAGAATGGTGAATGGCTTGGCTTGCTGGTGCTAACGTTGGCTTTAACAAATACAACAACAACTTGTGACACCAACCTTCCTTTCTGACTTGCCCCTCTCTTTTGCCACAAAACCCACTTGTGGCTTGCTGGCCTGCATCTCATCATACACTTCATCATATTCGTATATGCTGGGATCCTCTTGCAGTGCTTTGTCAATGTCCATTTGTGTCTAGCAACAGAAAATAGCAGGTGACATAAAATTTACTGAATAATTATAGAGGAGTATAGATAATAATAATAATAATAATAATAATAATAATAATAATAATAATAATAATAATAATAATAATAACAATAATAATAATAATAATATTTGGTGTCACCTTTAGATTTCAACACATCATAATAATTATGGTTCAATATGAGACAGCTGTCACAACCAATAGTTGGATCACCAAGCCATTCCAACCCAACACTGCCAGAGGTATAGCCTGTTGGTTATTTGTCTTGTTACTGGACAAACAACCACTTCCTTTTTTAATTATAATATCTCTTGATAGTTTGCAAGGCAGCGTAAAATTACATTACAAAGTTGAACTGGTGGGGGGAGAGAGAGAGAGAGACAGAGAGAGACAGAGACAGACAGACAGACAGACAGACAGACAGACAAAGAGAAAGAGAGAGGGGGGGGGGGATCCAAAAGTGAGAAGAAAGGAAGAGAGGCGTCAAAAGACACATCAAACATGTAGCTGGTTAATAAAGAGCAAGTTCAGTGCTTATCAATCATAATTTGGCTTTCAATGCAACATTATAAGCAACATGACTGTACTTTTACTTTTCATGTAAGACTTTATAAATGTAGATCTACTAAAAAGGATTCCTTCACACTTGATCTTAACATTCGTTTTCAACAATCTTATTGGCATTAAGCTGATAAAATTATACAAGTTTATAAAGCTAAAATTCACAGTCGCAATCAAAAAAGTTTTAATGATTTAATAACAAGTTAAAAATGGGACTAAAATTTCTTAAGACTCACGCTGCATGTTAACCGTACAGGTTTGACCGATTTTTGGTTTGCCTTGAGAGAATCAGCCACAGTATGCTGAAAATACACCCGCCTATACTATTGCGAAAAAACTACAACCATATTCTATTATAGTCGGATAAGCTACAGAGTTATTCAGAATATTATTATGGATATTGTGGAGTCATTCGGAATAGAATTCATAATAATAATGGCAACCTTTTTTTAAACCTATCAATTTTATAACTGGTATAGGTAATAAAAAGAGAAAAGGTGCAGACTGTATGGCGGAGGTAAAAAAAAATACAAAAAGCTATAAATCCAAATTACTATAAAACTTTGGAAGATAAAACCAGGTAGCTCAGTCAGGAGCAGACTAAACTAGCATGGATGTCAGAGATTTGGTCCTTGCTTGGTTCCCGATACTTGGCTTTACAAGAAGTTTTAGTATCAGTATAAAATTTTTTGGGAAACCTAGAGACTAAATACTAAGCTGAGTTGATTGCTTAACATTCAATGCCAGCACAATAGGTGGACAGGCCCGTAGACAAACGTGTGACAGTATTATGTGCTGCCACATACAAGACAGTCTCATCCAGTAACATTATACTAACACCAATCCAACCAGTAGGGGAAGAAATTGGACAAAACAATCTTTTACCTATTCTGGGTTATAACCGCGGGAGACCAACGCTCTTGACTTGATACTAACAATGGACTTTTCCTGTAGTAATTTGTTATGCATTGAGAAAAACATTTTTTTAAAGTAAAAGACAAACATTGTTCAAGATAAAGAGTATTGAGTAAGTAAATTCCATTACCTGTCGCTTCATCTTATTTGTGCTTGTAGCAACCTTGTAAGGTGCCACAGGGCCTGTAGCTGTGGCCCCATCCTGCACACAAACATACATTTGTTTTAAATAAATTTAAACATACTTCAATTTCAAACTTTAGAAAGCTAGAAAATCTACATAAGTACTTCTTAGTTCACAAAAAAAATAAAGACAATTACTTAAGTTATGGTTTGTTGACATTGAAAAATAAATTTATCATAAATTTTTAACATTAAAATTTCATTAACATCAAGTAATATTCTTTCCAGAACGATCTACGAAAAAGCATTGTAATTTCGCCTTATCTAACTTCATAAAATCTTTTATGTCTGTATTTCTCCTTGGTGATGTAGAAGCAGATATAAACCAGAATTTAAACAAAATAGTGGGACCTTAGATCGTAGATGATTGAGGAAAAAAATAGTAGTAGACTAATACCTCATCACTGTCATTTTGAAAAACATTTGACACTGTTGAGGACTGTGCCTTTACTTGGCCTGGTTTCTTGGGTAGAATCAAACCATATCTGAGAATTTAAACATTAGAAGATCCAGCTAAAACCATTATATAGGCATGAGAGAAACAATTCAACATTCACAAATATCAAGAGTTTATCAATAGGCCCTACTTGTAATTGTAGGTTTTTTTTCTTCTGTGGAACAGAAAACACAAAAGACTGCACCTCTGGTATTTGAACTTCCACAACGCCTACAAGAGTAAGGCCCTACCACCGCTAGGAGACTCCCATGACTATATCGCCCATCTCATACCATCCTATAAAACTGTTTTGAAATCTAATAAACCTGAGAGAAAAATAGTGAGTATCTGGGATGAAATTGCGCATGAAAGGTTGAAAGTGTGTTTCGAGTGTACTAATTGGTCTGTATTTGTTGAATCCTGTGAAACTCTAGAGCAGTTTAACCATCATAGCCGTTTGTATATATTTTGTATCAGAAGAAAAAAAGAAATGGCCTGTTTTAAAACAACAAACCATGGCTAACTAAGGATCTCTAAAGTCTAATTAACGAAAAAAAAAAAAAAAGGAAGCATTTAAGAATGGCACTTCAGAAAGTAAGAAAAACATCCAGAGAAAATTTAAAAAGTGAATTCCAAGAATGCCGAGATAGCATAAAGGAAAACTAGAGGAAAGACTTAGATCTAATGATGTTAAGGAAGTATGGAAAGGGTTTTAAAAAATTATAGGGTATCAAAATAAGTCTTATTAAGATCGCAGATGAGAAAAAAACGATGTCAACGAACTCAACAAATTGTATGGACATTTTGACTGCCAGAATTTTAGTGATTGTATTCTGTCCCTTACGCAGCAAATTTCTAAATACAATGACGATCCTCTTGGACAAAGATATACCTCAAATTTGGAAAACAAAAAATTGGACTTGTCCCTAAAAAGGTAAGGTTAGAGATATAAATGATCTAAGGCCAGTTAATTTAACATCTACTTTAATGAAATGTTTAGAAAAGAGTGTTGTCAAGCTATAACTAGTCACCCATGCTCCAAATCCAAGATCCTATGCAGTTTGCCTATCTGGCTCACCGATGCATAGAGGACACTATTTTATATAAACACATTGATAGAACTAGAATATAATGATTTTGTTTAATTGATTTTTCAAGTGCATTTAATACCATTCAACCCCATACCCATGTAGAAAAACTCACAACAATGAACATCCAAAAGCACTACATCCTATGGATCATAGCGCTTTTAACAGGGCGTGCCCAATATGTCTTTATGAAAAGTAATAGCAACATCCACAATTAAATCAAACACAAGCACGACAAGCGCAGTCCTCTCCCTGATCCTGTTCACTATGACTGCAGGAGTCTGCATGTTAACATCCCAATAATTAAATACGCAGACGATACAACAATACATGGTCTAATTGAATTAGACCTAAGAAATTTAAGGAGTTGTTGAAAGATTCCAAGTGTGGTGCAATAACCACCACCTTCTACTTAATGTAAACAAAATAGGAGATTTCAGGAAAAACAATAACCACCACGGAGTATTAAAATTGAAGGGTCAAGAGGTTGAAAAAGTGTCAAATTATAAATACTTAGGGGTAACAATCAACAAAAGTCTAAACTGGCATCCCATTGGCATACATCGAAAGTATTAAGAAAATTAAATCAAAGAATACATTTCATAAAAAGTCTAAATCAATTCAATATTGAGAAAGCTATGATCTACATCTTTTACAAAGCAACAATGCTCAGTCTCATCTCGTTTTGCCTTACGGCTCGGGGAGGGAATGCTAAAGTTTCAGACAAAGCAAAAATAAACAGTGATCTGAGGGGGGTCTCAAATGTTACAGGGGAGGGCGCTGACAGCGTTTCACAACTACTTGACTCATTATGTTTTAAAAAAATGACTGTATTTTGAAATATCAAGGGCATACTCTTTCTAGACAGTTGTGTCTCAACAGTCTGGAAAATTAATACATCTGAAGGCCAGAACAGATAGATATTCTAAATCATTTATGCCACATTCTATACATCTACATGACATTAATTACTTAACATAAACGTAACTTCACAAACCCTAAACTATGCCATCTTTCAGTAATCTGTGATATATTTTGTCTCTACTATTGTGTTATCATTACCAGTGTAATATTTCATATTATTTTTTGTTCTATATACATAAATATCTCATATTTGTATTTATACGTACACATATCTATACACTTTTATACTATCTCTTTAGATAATTTACTATGCAATCAGTGTAGTGTTAAATAATTATTCTAATAGACATACTTTTTAAATCAAACAATAACTATTGTGTATTCAAACTGTTTAATAACCAGTGCAATATTAAATTACATTATAAATATCTATATATACATTTTCTATTTCTTCATATGTTAGCTTGTATGTTTAAAATACATAATTATGTAAAGATTATTGTCTATCTATCTTTTTTGTAGCCCGTGTAACCGCCATGATAATTTTCCTTGGATGAACATTAAAAATATATCTTATCTTATAAAGGGTGTGTGCATATGTATATTCCTATAAACTACAGAAATTTATAAAATCTAAAACGGAATACATGTAGTACTGAGTAAATAGAAAAAACAAATCATATAAATTTATATTTCTGACACCATATTTATAAGGAGATGGTTTGAGATTAAAACATTGACCAACGCCAAGTAAAATGTTTATAATTTATTGACTCTAAAAGTTAATTTCTTTTAGTTGTGACACTGAACCAGAATTATTGATAGATTTTGATGATATCAAAAGTTATCTTCTCAAAAAACCAACTATATCAAAAATAATATAAGAAATATAGATTTGAACTACTTATAAACAGTTTGAATTTGTTGGGTTGCTTTGTTACTTAAGAGCTGATTCTTTTGATACTCACACTTTATTTTTGAGTGACATGATTTTATTTCACTTTCAGTTTCATAAAAAAAAGATGAAACTATGATTCTCCACTCCGCTTGCCAGTCTGGATTCTGGGAAAAGGAAAATTGGAATAAAAATTAAAAAACTTATACATTTTGATAAAATAATATGAAATATAATATAAGAATTTGACCTTGTTAACAGCTCTGATAATATTATCTAAACCTTATTAAGTTGAAAGCAATTTGCTATATAGATATATTGTGAGACGATCTTGTAACACTGATAATAGATTGAGGGAAGAAAAACATATCAAGAAAGTAATCAAATGTGTAATTCTGACAAATCAAAATCAATTTGTTTTGTACTGAGCCCTAAGAGAAAACCAAGCAATATGACTATGTTTGACAGTTGCACAGAGCTTGAAAAAGATTTATGGGTGAGAGTGTTGACACAGATTTAAGATTAACGTCAACTGACATCAAGTGATGTTGTTACTGGTACATAGTGACACCAATGCAGTTGTACTGACACAGAATGAGTTTATATTGACACAGATTGGTTTTTAGAGAATTATCATTTATGTATGAATCCTGTTCGTCCTATCATTGTCATGTCACTAAATGTATTTCATTTCTCATCTGTTTTAGTTATGGCTTTATCATTGTTTGAAGTACAATAAAGACCACTGAAAACAAATACCTAAAGTTATACTATGATAAAGCCAACACACTCATTACCACCACTAGCCATCAGAAATAGACAACCATGTCTGACATTCAATCATCAATGCCCAGCACCGAACTGCACCACTACTTGGCCTTCAACCACAGTACCTGAGGTCCTCATCAAGCTCATCGACCTCCATGAGAGGACGGCCCACCCGACTTCACTGCTCACAACGGCACCATCCACTAGTGCCAAAGCAGAAAAAGCGGCCCACAATCTCTGCAGCAGGTACGAGTGAGGAATCGTCATACTTCACACAACGCTGGGCTGACTACAAGGCGGCCATGCACCTGACTGGTAACGACATTGCATACCAGCTCCTAGAATGCTGTGACGAAAACTTAAGGAAAGATCTCACCAGAAGCTATGGTGCACTTGCCTCCTCCGATGAGGAACATTAAGTCCTTAGCAGTAAGGCAGGAGAACATTATGGTGGCCAGACTTCATCTCCATCAACTCAAACAGGACAGAGGTGAACCAGTCTGGGCATTTGCCGCTCGACTGAAAGGACAAGCAAATGTATGCCAATATAGTGTTGACTGTCAGTGTGGCAATAAAGAAGATTACAGCAACCACATGATTCAAGGGACCCTGATACGTGGCATAGATGATGATGAAATCAGGCTGGATGTTCTGGGTTGGTCGAAGCAAGAGATGACCCTAGAAGAGACTCTAAAATTTATCGAAGCCAAAGAGAGTGGCAAGCGATCTGTCACTCACCTCTACGGCACCTCTACCACCTCCGCTGCTTCCACAAGTTCCTACCGGCGACAAGAAAGAAGTCTGCTTAGCCCTCAAGCTAAACAAGAAACCAAAGCATGTGGCTATTGTGGACAGAATGGACACTCCAGCAACAGACAGGACCGCCTCAAAAACTGCTCTGCATACAACCACTCATGTTCCAAGTGTGGAATCTTCCATCACCATGAAAGTGTTTGCCGCAAGTCACAATGACACAAGCACATCAATAAACCATCTACTCAACAGTATGCCACAGCAGTGTTCGACGGTCTGTGCACAATCTCCACAGACCAGAAGTGCCTCAGCTTGGCCTCCATCACCCTTGAACACCACGTGTATGATGAGATTTGCGACATGTGGGAAAAAAGAGGGTCAGATCCACAACCCCTTCTCAACATCACCGTACAAGCAATTCCGTCAGACATGAAAGCATTGCACATTAAACCAAAGTACCACAGACCCACTCCAAATATCCCACACCAAGCTATGGCAGACACTGGCTGTCAATCTTGCCTTGCTGGAACGCCTCTTCTTCGCAGACTAGGACTAGGCACAAATCACCAGAAAGAGAGATAGAGAGAGAGAGAAAGAGAGAGAGAGAGAGAGAGAGAGAGAGAGAGAGAGAGAGAGAGAGAGAGAGGAGTTGAGTTGGTTTGACATCCAACATCAGCACTACATAGGCTATATTGTGGACGGACCCAAGACTGAAATCTGACAATTTCATGTACAGGTGCGTTTATTCGTACACAGCTACCAGTAAATAACTGTTTATTTTATTTGTACAACAGGTACCAGTAGATAACTGTTTTTGGTACAGGGATTTCAAACTCGAGTAGACAAAACTGGTTATTGGTTATTTGGTACACGGATACCAGTACATTTATCTGTTTATTCGTACACAGGTACCATAACATAACTGTTTATTCATACATAGGAACAGTAGAACATGATTACAACTAGACTTTTGGTTCCAGATAAAAAAAAAAAGCCTGTTATAAGCAAGCTCCTGCTATAGTTATCCCAAGATAACACTGCTGAAAAAATCTAAATTTTTAAACACTTATTATGTGAGTGTGTGTGTGTTTAAAAGTCTGCATTTTCTTCACCAGTTACAATGTTCATGAACGTAAAAAAAAATAAAATGCCTACACCAATTATTTGATAGCAAAACAAAAACCCAGAAATAACTTTTGACATCGCTAGCCCTGAAAAGTTAGAAAGTACAAGATAATATTTAATTGAAAAAGGGCGGTAAGGTAGAGTTTTGGAGAAAATAAAAGTTATTTTTTAACAATTAAAAATATGCACTCTCCTATAGACTGTATTGACTAATTGTGCAGAACTGTAGTTCACAGTTTGAACATGTCCTGGGTCTAGGGCCTTGTGCACGCTCAAACAAAATACAAGAGTGGATAAGCAAACTTGGATCTTTTTTTGTTTTTCTTCTGAGGATCTTCTAATGAAAAAAAGAATGTGTCAAGTAAAAAATAAATGCTTTAAATCTGAATCAATTTTTTTAACTGCTCATAAATCTCAAGCCAATATGAATGTCCATGTTACTGCATTGAAAGCAAACACTGAAATGAGGCTTGGCAATTAAGTTGACTTTAGAAAGTTTATAGGGCAGATGAGTTTATACAGTGTTTTTGTCCAAATGTTACTATTCACACTAGATACATTATAGTTTTTCTGTCAAAATAATGGGTATTGTAAACCTTGTGTATATGTCGTGATTGTTTTACTTCACATGAAACATCTCATAGTAGGCCTACTGTACTAGTAAATGTCATTGTTTAGACCTAGGAAACGTTAAATCAGGAGAGAGCTTCTAGATTTAGGTCTAGTTCTAAAGGAAATTACACAGTCAGACCAAAGAATTTGATAAATGATTTGAACAAAAACACTTCTACAGTTCTAGACTAGTATGGATAGCAAAACTTCGACAAAAATCCCTATATACAATGAAGAGCAGAAACGGTGACAAGGCTTCTAGCTCTACATTCAACAGAAACTGCCCTTTTACGTGTTTTCAATGACATTATTGTTAGTCTTGACTCTGGTAGTGTCTGCTTGCTTAGCCTTTTAGATTTAAGTGCAGCATTTGACACAATCGACCATGAAATTCTGTTAAATCGTCTAAAAGTTAGCTTTAACATTAAAGGAAATGCACTTGCATGGTTTGAATCTTATTTAAGATCTCGGACTCTCCGTGTAAAAGTTGGAACTTCTTATTCTGAGGAGGTTATTTTACCATTCGGTGTTCCACAGGGTTCCGTTTTAGGTCATAGATTCTTTTTACAATTTATCTGCAGCCCACCGCAAACATAGTAAGAAATTACAATCTGCAACACCACCAATATGCGGACGATACACAGATATACAAAAGTTTAAATATAAAACATCTTAACTTGTTATTCAGGACGACAGAAAGCTGTATATCTGACCTTAAAGCATGGATGACACAAAATAAGCTCCAACTCAATGAGTCAAAGACTGAAGTTGTTTTGTTTGGAAAGAAGACTGACAAAAAGGTTTTGGAAATAAATTCAAGTTTTGTTGTACCATCTCAAAAGGCAAAGAATCTAGGCATTATTTTTTATCAAAGTCTAACTATGAGTGATCAAGTCAGTTCATTGTGTAAAACTTTATATTTTGAGATAAGTCGTATCAGTCTTATAAGAAGATACCTGACCTTTGATGTCACTGTAAAATTAATGGTGTCTCTGGTTCTATCCAAACTGGATTATGGCAATGCACTACTCTCTGGTCTATCGGTGGACCAACTAAATAAACTTCAAAAAGTTCAAAATCACGCGGCCAAGGTAATTTACAAGAAAAAGAAAAATGAGCATGTAAAGCCCCTATTAAAATCATTACATTGGTTGCCCGTGAAAGAAAGAATTGAATACAAGATCGCTATAACTGTTTTTAAATGCTTAAACAATTTGGCCCCACAATATTTACAAGAACTTTTGCACCTTAATCTGAGCAAGGCATCTCGCTCTCTAAGATCTACAAATGACAAAACTTTACTCTTTACGCCTAAAACTAATTTAAAATCATTTGGCGACCGGTCATTTCAGTTTCAGGGACCACATGTTTGGAATTCTCTTCCACGAGAGATTAGGGAGAGTGCAAGCCTCGAGACCTTTAAAAAAGATTTGAAGAGTCATCTTTTCAAACGTGTTTTCAGTTCTTAAGTTCCTATTTCACTTGTTTTTACCTGTCGGTCTTTTACGTAGATTGTATAATTCAATTCCATTTACACTAGTTATTAAATCTTGCATCTGTCTGTGCATAATTAGTATCGGTTTTAAATGGTAGCGCTTTTGTTTACCTATGACTCTCGTGATAGTCTGTTTTTTTTTTTTTTTTTTTTCCATGAGATAAGGTTTCAATTTTAATTCATTAATTTTTGTTCACTTATGGTTGCATACTATTACGCAGCTTTACAGTGTTGCATTTTATATCATTTTTATTATATTCTTTCTGATAATGAGTATATATGCTGCATACTATTTACGTCTACATTTCTTCTTATGTATATTGTTTGGTTAAGATTTAACTTTTAATATTTAATTTTTAATTGCATGCTGATTGATATGATGTATGCGTATTTAGTGTATCCACTGTAAAGCGCTTTGAGATTTTTAAAAATATTCTGAAAATGGAAAGCGCTAAATAAATGTAATTTATTATTATTCTAATCGTTACCTAGATCTAGATCTAGATAGACACTCTTTTCTCAAAAAGATCTAGATATGATACCTATAGAATCTGGACAGTGAGTCAGGTTAAGATCTAATGTCTAGACCCATCTAGGCCCGCCCACCCATTTGGTCGCCCATAGGCTAGGGACCACGAAACTCAAGGAGTGCCCAGAAAACTGCTAGATCTAGAATCTAGATCTATAGACTAATAGAGTGCCCATAATTTAGCCTAACTAGTGTATTATTAGTAATCATTGTAATGTACATTTTATAAGCTTCTTTCAATGCATCTCGTTAGAAGTATTAGACATTTTTAGAACACTATGATGTTCTTTTTGGGGAGAAGTGAATTGAACCGGGTGAATACCTTGAATCAGTTGGACGCTGGGGTGAAGTGAACGACTAAATGAACGTAAGCTTAGCAAATAGCAAGTAACGACCAGCGTTCGAAATCGTTCTGCTTCATAGATAAGCTTATAAGCTTATAACTTATACTTTTTAGTTTTACTTTGGGTTTCACGGCAGTAGGTAGCAGTCACTCTGTGTGCGTGGGGGAAAAAAACAACAAAAATACATGGCTGCTCGTACGGAACCGTACGCGAAGAAAAGATTCTATCAGTTCGGCACTCTGAACTGCGGGAGGTCACGTGATCTTTCGTGCGACGAGGACGGTCCCGTATCCAATACATATTGTGTATATATCGTAATTAACCATCCTGGTCCAAGCCGCAACATCTTAAGTTTGAAAACAAGAACCAAGAACAAAAACGACACAGCAACAAGTGGGATGTTTACACAGTCTTGAGAGATGCCGTTACGCCATCGCCACATGCAGATTTTGTAATAGCTATGATAGATTATGGTTTCAGAAAGAAGAAGCGTCAAAAATTAGTCAACCAAGGGACCAGCTGCCAAACCTTTGACATAACGGAGCTTTTCCTCCTCTCCGAACTCCCAGTTTAACTTGAGGTCGACACATGCTCCAGAGACTACATTATACCACTGAACAACAAGCATAAGTTTGATTGCCTAAAAATGATGTATATATCAAACAGCCAGTTCCGTTGTGCTTTCAACCAAGATCTCCCCGTAGAGGGGGAGGAGAGAGAGAGAGAGAAGAGAGGGAGGCAGACAGACAGAGACAGACAGACAGACAGATAGACAGAGAGGAAGAGAGAGAGAGAGAGAGAGAGAGAGAGAGAGAGAGAGAGAGAGAGAGAGAGAGAGAGAGAGAGAGAGAGAGAGAGAGAGAGAGAGAGAGAGAGAGAGAGAGAGAGAGAGAGAAGGTGGTAGGTTCAGATATAATTTGCTGTGGTAAATCTAACATGAACTATTTCTTCTCAAAATTTCTACGTGATTACATGTTTGTGCCTGTAGCCTGTCATTTATTAATTTATAATACACTCATGATTGTAGAAAAAAGCAGTAGTGCCTACAATCAAACAAGAATGTTGTTATTTATAGTTGTTTCTAAATTTCACGGTTGCTGTAATAAGTAAATAATTTGATGGTGCAATTATACCGTTATATCCACATTGCTTTTATGTCATTCGCAGATATAGATGTTCTCAGACTATGATTAATTGTCGGTATTTTACCCTAGTTCAGTAGTTGAAGTAGGAAGGTTTCATTAAGAAAAAAAAGAACAACGAAGGAACGATCTTATTCGTGTACTTTCGCTACCCATGCGCATTGTACGACTATGTGAGTTACCGTACGTGGCATCGTTTCCGCTATCGGTTTGCTTGCCAACAAACATTCTTCTCTGAAATCTGTGTGTTCTATTTTACCGGTGGCTCACATTGTCGAGTATTAGCAATAAAGTTTCAAATCAGCATTCAAAGAAAAACCATGAAATCCACACTTTTAACCATACCTCTGGCTGTATGGGTATTTTTGGTCCCGAGTCAAGCATACTTTATCAGCATTGATGCACATGCAGAGGAGTGCTTCTTTGAAAAAGTTACATCAGGAACCAAGATGAGTCTGATGTTCGAGGTTGCTGAGGGTGGTTTTTTGGATATTGACATAAAAGTAGGTTAAAAGTGCTCGCACAATTAGATCTATATATGAAATATACGCAAGCCAATTTAAGATAATTACTAGATGCCAAAATTAAAGACTTTCTTTATCCATCCACACTTAAAATGTTTTTTTTTTTATTATTGTAGGGTCTAAACCGCCTTCCTCCATCTCATCTTCCTTCTAGATCTAGATTCTAGATCTAGATCTAATTTCCCTGTAGTACAATTTTTTTTTTTAACCTTAAGTTTACTCCCATTACGTAGCCTAACTAATGAAACCTGTCTGTCTTTTTCTAATTCAAAAGTAATGATCAGACAGATAAATGGCTTGGCGAAGAACTTAGTAATTAATAGTATTAATTGATGAAGTCTTAAAGCAAAAATAAAAGATTTTGGGAAACCACTACCCCTGCATTTCATTGGGCATTTAGAAGACACATATGAAAAAGTTAGCATGTCAAAACATGAAAAAAAATTACGGAAAACTACTGTCAAAACAAAAAAATTCCCTTTTCAAAATGGTCAAAATTGATCTAATTTTCACATGAAACCGTTCAGTTGCAATTCGAAGCGTTAATTCTCATTGTAAAATACTATGCACCTCAGCTTTTTCTTAATATTAGCACCATTTAGCTTTTTAAAAATGTGCCTACTAAAATATGATGCAGTTTAGTTTTATTTCCAATTAGCATCTTAAAAATCAATGAGTCCTGGTTTATTTTCAGTCGCTAAATAGGCTTAGATTCTATCTCAAATATTATCTTATATCACTATAAAAGGAAAGTGGAAGGGATTTCGACCCTTTTCATTAACAGGCTTTATTTTGAAAGTGACTACGTGAGTTTAGACGGAAAAGGGGCTGCTATGTTTACTAAAATTTGAAGTGTGCGGTGGCCATGGGTAGAACATTGGCTTCTGAAGTAAAAAAGTCAGTGGTTGGAGCCCTGATAATTTAGCTCCCTACTGGTTCAAGTGGTTGTGTGTGTCAGTTTAATGTGACTGGTCGAGATAGGACTAGGAGTCATGGTATCCCTGCCCTGTCTCGTGTGCGGCAGCACATAAATTTGTCAGACGTCAGTTTTGGGGTCCATCCACAATACAATATAGCCGATATAGTGCTGATGTTGGACGTTAGAACCAACTCAAGTTAACCCTTCTGGTTAATCCTCTTAATTCAAAGTTTTGATACGATTTCCCAATCGCATGAGATTTCCACTGAATATCAATTTTGTTTCGCATTTTTGGTGAACCTAGATTGTTTGTCCTGTTTGCATTGACATGTCTTTAAAATCTACTTGTGTACGCTTTTAAACGCTTCATTTGCTTCCTTTAGCATCTCTTCTTCTGTCCATTAAATTGAGAATGGATGTTTAGCTCTCCTCTCCACTTTTAAGATTTTCTTCTTTTGTGGCTTTCGTTATTGAATATTTTGTTTTGATCTCAGCCACTCGTTCATAAAATCCAAAACTATAAATGATTATGTGTATGTAACAGTTAAATAAATATTGAGGACGTCTGTTGAAGATTATTCAGGTTTATTTTAATCTTGGATAGCACACATACAAACAATTTTTAAATTAAATTTCATTGGTTTTCTATTTCTTTAAAAAGAATAGTGATAGTCCAGTTATCAGTTTTTGTAAAGTGCAAATTTTTGTTAGATCTTTTACAAAGACAAAGCTGGATAACTCCAATGTTTGTTAACTATTACAACAATCATTTGATGCCAAGTTTTCAACTATGTTGATCTTTAGAGATATCCCTGCAAAAATTTTGAAGTTATCCATCTAAAAAAAAAGGTAACCAGGAAGTAATAATTTAACTAATGACTTGGGACTTTTAAATTTATGTCCTTGCAGAAGATACTAATTTTAACTGTAATAAAAAAAAGATTTATGAGATTAAAGTTAGTTTTTTTTGTTTTTTCTTAGTAGCTCAATGATACTTCTTTTTTGCTCACCAGTTGTTTGAAAAACACCAAACTGTTGTACCATTGAAGTTCATTTCTGCTATATGATGATAACAAATTTATAAAAAAAACATTTCACAGATCTTTGGGCCTGAAGGGAAGATCATGCACCAGGGCGACAGAGAGTCTAACGGGAAGCTTGTGTTTGCAGCGCACATGGATGGAGTGTATAAGTACTGCTTCAGTAATGCCATGTCCACCATGACACCAAAGATTGTTGTGTTCACCTTCGATGTTGGAGTGAAGCATAAAGAGGCTGCTGGAGAGGATGGGGATGGTACATGCTTCTTCACAATTCGATATATTTATTGGTGGCAGTTTCTCCTTTCCTTTTGTAGGCTGTTGTCTTTGCTTCGTCAAGTATTAGAATAGGGGTACAATTGGCAAATGGAAGGATTAATTTTTGGTTTAATTTTCATTGTAATAGTTATTTCTCATTTTTTTTACCTGCCAGCCTTTTTTTTTTTAATCAATGCTTAATTTTTTTCTTGAGAGTCAAGCAGCAAATGGTTTGAATTAAACAAAAAATTGGTTGTTTTTTTTTATGAACGTAGATTTTTTTTTTTTTCTGTCAATTCTGTAAAATGCTTAATAAAGCCAAAACATTCTATATGTTCTTAGTCTTTATGTGTAAGTTGAAGCTGGTGATTTTTGCACATATATTACTAATGAGAGCTGACCTTACTTCTGGATAAGTAGATCAGGTGTGTCCATAATTAAAACGCTTGCAATTGCTTCAAATTAACACCTTTTATGATTTCAATATTTCTGACTTTTCACACATTTTATATCTGTTGATCTTAGAATGAGGGTACTTAAAGTATTTGTGAGGTTGAAATTGAAAGTTAACATACACTGTCTCTTTTTTATTTGCTAGCCAACCAAAACAAACTGACTGAGATGATCAACGAGCTGTCCACGGCACTGACTGGCGTCAAGCATGAGCAGGAGTACATGGAGGTCAGAGAGAGGATTCACAGATCCAGTGAGTTTTCCATCCTTGTGTGCTATGGTTTTCTATGAAGTTAGTCTGTGATGTCAGGTTTGATAAAATACCTTTAAACGGTGAAACAAATCTTATATGTGCTATTCTAAGTGGTAGAAATATAATACACATGGATTACAATTAAACTTTCCCCTACATTTTCTCAAAACATGTTATATTTTTTATCAACCAATTTTGGGCTAACGAAGCAACCACAGGAAACAGCAAATGGTGCCAGAAAAAGGTCTAAATTTTAGAAATACATAAATTAAGTTTTAATACTTTCTAGCATAAAGATTAGGATTTCAGTAACTTTTTTTATGGTTGGGAAAATATTGTTCTATTTCCTTGTAATTACTGTTTTATTATGATCTGGAAGAGTGTCTGATGTAACATGTCACATATTTTAATTGACATAAATCCAGACATGCCAACATTACAATTTGGGCGTATTTTATTACGCCAAAGTGCGGCAAATTACGCCTTACGGGTGGACCTTGTCGTATTACGCCGAGTTGAAGATAGTACGATCCATAACTTCAGTTTCTAGCCAACGGTTCATATATGGCCCAACAAAATAAGCTTCATACACACAATACAGGACTATCGATACTACCTATCCAATTATAAGGTACTTTCGTATTCAATGCAGTTGCTATTACCGCTTGTTTTATTTGATTTACCGTATATCGATAGTCAACTTTCTGTAAACTAACGTCCGGTAATAATTATTTGTTTGGGTTGTGTTCAATAGTGTAATACACAGTTGATGTCAGCATTGCAAAGCATCAATTTGCATTTATCAATGTTGTGACAGTGACCATTGTAAGTTAAAGAAGTAACTACTCGCCATTGTATTGCATATAAGCTCTCAAGTGAAATTGTGATGTGGGCTAGACTTGTTCTTATTATCTAACCGGAAGGGTATATCACTGGTAGTGGTAGTATATCTTTCTACTGTGTAGGCATTGGTGAATGAGTTCTAGCATTACATGTATATAAATTTACTTTTTAAATGTTTTTTTTTTCTGAACGATCATTCACGGTGCTATGACCCGACTCTATGTCACTGGTGCTTGTGATCAGTGCATAGAGATGTGCATGTTGCGCCCACATGCAAGCGATAAGGTACCTTGAAAGGAGTGATCCTGCCTCAGGTTTTAGAGTGTGGCCCTTCTATGCTCATAATAATCAGAGGTAGGGATGCAGAAGTCACCAATCTGCATCGAAGGTTGCCTTTCTTGTTTATCAAGTTAGTCAAGGAGTCTCACACAGCGTGTGTATGTTTCCGGCATTTTATTACTACCAAGTTCCAAAAATTACTCTACGTGGCATCTGATAAATCTATGGAAAAAAAACATACACATTTATCTAGCTGTTGTTGCTTTGTGTAGCAGAGGAAAAAGTAAGAGCCAAAAACATAATTTTGTTTTGTTACTACATTTTCACAAAATTAAAGTGTGACATGTCACATCAGACATTCCTGTATAAAAAAATTTCTCTTTTTTGGCAGTGAAAAAACAAAACAAGTATGAACGAAGTTTCAATAAGAATAGAATTAGAAGTGTGTTTTTCCCGGTTAATCGATGTATCGGTAGATGAATAAAGATTCTTTTACTAACTTTCCTAAGTTACACTTTATTATCAATCCGTACTGAAAAGATGACCATGCTAACCAGAACCTTTCACGTCCGTCTTTAAATGAAGCATCAGTTTCTGAATTCCAACTTTGAGGTCTATATCAACAGTCATCATTTTGCACCTCTATGGTTCTGCGATTCTGGTTCACATTGTTTATGGTCATGCTATGGCCAATGTATTTCATAGGAATACTTTTTTTTCTATTTAAAGTTTTCTCCTAGATCTCAATTTATATTAATTTATACTATTATTATATTAACATTAATATTGTAAAAGACTATTTTTACAAGGATTTAAAAAAAAAAAAGGCCTTTTAAAAACAACATGGCAGGTCTCAAATCCTTACGAAATTAAAGTGTTCTAGATATTTTTCTTTCACTGTTTTTTTTTTTTTTTCTTTTTTCCTTAATGGGAAGAAAATGATAATGCTGTCTTAATATTAGGTTTTAAGAGGTTTTATATGACATTTGTTTCATCTTTTCTTTCTTTTCTTAATTCCAGTCAATGACAATACCAACTCGAGGGTTGTGCTGTGGTCATTTTTCGAGGCTCTGGTGTTGGTTGCAATGTCTCTAGGACAAGTTTACTACCTGAAGCGTTTTTTCGAGGTGCGGAGAGTTGTGTGAAGAAAGTTTGGATGTGTATCTGTGTGCGATGGGAGAGTTGTTATGCCTGGGTCCGAATGGAAGATTGATATAATTCTGAGTGCGTAAAAGTGACTGTAGACTAGAATATTTTGCACTGTTTCAAAAGATCACCTCGAGGATGCTGTAGACAAGTAAATAAATACAAAGCCATTATTTTTGTGCAATTGAAATTTGCATAAATCATTAAATTGTCTGAACTTCAAAGGACACTGAAATCAAACCATTGAACATTGAATACCTGGATACATAATATATATATATATTTTTTTTTTTTTTGAGAGACTGTCTTGCGGTCATAGTGATGTTTGAAAGGCTGAAGTACCATCCCAGAAGCTTTTTTTTTTTTTAACTTTGAGAAGCATGCACATGTGAGACTATGAGAAATGTTTGTGGTACATTCATTATTCATTGTTTGTTTTTTAATGGGTGGAGGGCTGAGGAAACCTTCCAGAGGAATCGGAATTAGTTACAACTGAAGTTTTAGGTATAGCTCAGCAGTGTGTAGAATGTCTCAAAGTTAAAACGATTGAAAATTATTGCACTTTGCGGATTTAGAATAGACCTTGCAACTTATACACAAGTCAGCAAACAATCATTTTTTCCATGAAACTGAAACTGGTACATGTGTATATACACACACACACAAATAGGCTGATGCGCTTCTTTTAAAAAATAATTGCAATTTTACTGATCTCAGTTGAAAAAGATGAATGTACAAGCAAAAGCAAATGCCTTTGGTTTTTCCCAGCCTTCCACAGAATTGAGCAAGTTCCCCCCCACAATCTCTCTTCTTATACACTTTTCCATTTCTTTTTTTTTTTTTTTTTTTGCCTCATATCTTATTCTGGGATTGGTGTGTAAATATTTTGATTAAGACTGTTGTCAATCTAGCCTTCATGAATAAGGTATATTTTGGTCACCTCATGAATAAAAAAATATATTTGTAGGAAAGCAAATTTTCTTTATAGTGGCCATTCATGCATGTGTTAATTACAAATCTGATTTGAAAAGAAGGTATGGGAAGCTGCTACTTCTGTTTCTCACCCATATATAACTTAGCACACAATTACTTACTTTCACTAGGATTGACAGCTGTTGTGTATATCTGCTTTGTACACATATAGAAGAATTAGATGTTATGTGTTTCTCCAGAGTGAAAGTAATTACTACAATGCCAATTTTCTGTAAATTTACAAATATCTAGTTTAAAAAAGTATTGCAAATCATGTTAAATGCTCTGTGACCCAATATAATGTGCAGCTGTGTGCAGGACGTTCAGTGAATTATAATAATCACTGTAATAATGTCAGTGAAAGCTTTGTCAATAATCTTAAATAATTATAGATGTGGTACTGCTTCTCACATTGCTTCATGTGATTGATAAAGTTTGACAGAGGTGTTATGGATCTGATCCCTATCGACAATAATACATGTATCAAGTTGTGTGACTGAAACATCTGCTGCTAGCATATTTAAAAGTTATACAGCTACCGAATTGTAGCTAATGGTTTGGTTTCTGTTATATTATATTCCTGTAACACTTATCAATCCATCCTGCATAGGGTAAAGGTTCATAGGATTACATGTATCAAATCAGAGTTATGGTGTTATCGTTCAAAATCTTAAATTATCACAGGAAAGGCTGTGCGTTTTAAAAGAAAATTATATTTTACTTTTTGCCTATTACTTAGTATTGTGATTTCAAAGCTTGTATCTGGTGAATATGTGAATATCTATGATTCAGCACGTGTGATTAACAGCGTGTTATGTGTATGTTTTAACCAGAGATTAGTGTGCTTGACCAGCTTGCCTTGTTATGACACATATTATTTCCTCTGTTTTCCATAGCGAGAGAATGTTATAAGTTTGATGTGTGATCAATTTTGCTTAGTCAAACTTATTTAGACAACTTATTTAATGGTTTATGTTATGGTTCAAAAGAGATAACACTAAGAACTGAAGAGAGAAACTTTGCATGGTTTTGGAACACATATCCAGTGCCTAAAGCTCAGCAGCTACCATGGTATACAGGAGTGAAAGAGCTGTCAATCAATTCTGTCTCAGCCAAATGTGAACGCAAATAAGTTCATGTTTAGCACTTGAAGACCTTTTCATTTGATTGTTCGACTCATCTTCAAAATAGTGTACAATAATGGTTGCGGGTCATTTAGTGTGAAGGCAAGTCATATATATGAATTAATGGAAATCCTGATTTAAATCTGTAGGATTTTATGTAAGCACCTAAATGGTCAATATCTGAGAACATTTAGGAAGTAGCGGGGAAGCAAGTGGCATTATTGATCATCATTGTTAATTTATAACATATCCCCATTCTCTGAGATTTTGTAATCACTGTCTGCTTACACTAATTAATTAGCGATTTATTCACCTCACAATGAAGTATTTAATAGATGCAGTAATACATTTCAGATAAATACCCCTATAAGCAAGACATTCAACTAAATCTAAATGTGTGTGTATGGAAGAGGAATTGTGTGAATCATTTAGCTGTGTTTGAACTAGTCTAATGTGAACTATGCATAGTTGTTTTTTGTCATGTATGTCCAGCCTTGTCTTTGTTTTGCTGCTGTTTGTACATTGAAATCTTAATTCATGCACGATATTTAAGTAGTTTAAATTCAAGTATATTTGAGTTAGTTAATTTTTTGATTTTAGCTATTACCCTCTTTTTTTTCCATTTAAAATTATGGTATGGGCGAATACTTTAGCATTGTACTGTCTTCTCTTCTTTTTCCCTTCCTCTGTTGCTTTAATAAGTGGAAGAAATTGGATATTGTGAATTGTTGTTGTTTATTCACCATGAATTTTAAGATGTATAAAATTAGAAAAAAAATAAAGATTAATCTTTTTTTCTCTCACATGTGCCTATAGTTCGATTTTAATTTAATCTTGTTAATTCTATCAAATATCTTTTGGATTCTATAACCCTCATCAAGACTGCAACAGTATAGACCAGCCTTTCCAAATCTTAACTTTGTAAAAGTATCATCTCAAAAAGATCAGTTTATAACTATAAGCTCCACTATTAAGTGCATTTAGTCAAGTCATGTACAGTTACAATGTGTATATAATAATATTATTTCTTGCGATTTTTTTTTTTTTTTTTTTTTTTGCAGTATGATATTTTTTTTATGTGAAAAATCGTTGAAATTGCATATTCGGGGGGGGCATGATACTTGTTTCGTGAGAATTTTGTTTTCTTTCCGTAAGGTTCGGACAGATTGGAGGTGAATCAAACACTTCGTACATTGATTTAAAGTTTTTCTTTATAAAAAAAAATAGACCCAAAAGTGTTCAGGGAAGCATCCAAATTTATTACAAATATACATAAAGCAGTTAATTCTTTGAGGTGCAGTTCATGCTCAGGATCAATATCTATAATGTATTATCCTGGAGAGATCATATACAGTAGTCTTCCCTCATATTCATATACACTAGACTCGTCGCTTATTTTGGTTTCAAAGAAGGTCACCAGGTGAACCACCTGTTGTTTGGTTACTGTAAAATAGATGAATGCTTTGAACCTCTCTCTCTCTCTCTCTCTCTCTCTCTCTCTCTCTCTCTCTCTCTCTCTCTCTCTCTCTCTCTCTCTTTGTTGTGGCAGAAATCATTCTCTACATTTGAATAAAGTAATTATACTATTTATAGTAATAAAGTAACGAGAAGTGACGTACAATTGGCCACCAAAAAGTACACAAGAAATCAAAGAAACAAAATGAGGCTATTTAACAACTGAAAAAATTAATGAGTTACTATATCTTAGAAACAAAATGATATGTAAAGCACATTAAAGGTATTATAAATCAAAGAAACAATTCAAACAATAGTGAGCTTCATAAAAGCTTTATGACAAATCAAACAATGAGTGATATTAAGGTTTACAAATATTCTGAAATTAAATAAATCTAGTACACAAGGATCAATTACATCAGAAAGCAAAGAAATAGACTAACAAATCTAAGTGAATTAGATAGAGAAAATATACCCCACACGGTGAAGAAATAGAGTACATATTGATGAGGTTACGTTGAAGGAATATTATACCACAACTCAAAGAAATAGACAAGAAAGATAAGGTATAATCTCTCACAGATCAAAGAATCCGCTGCTTCTCCAGCTGGACGTTTTTGGCGGAACTTTCTGCTGGACAACGTTGACCACCACGTCCAGAAGAAGAACTTTGACCACACGGTTGTTGTCGCTGAAGGCGGCTGGTGGACAAATCGGTGGGGAGTAAATAACTGTTTTTTAATGTGATAATATATCCATTAGTATTATTTACATCATAACTCCATCACATGCGTTTCTAGAGACGAGGAGCCTACCCCATCCATGGTCATCATTTTCGCTCCTCCTGTCTTTACTGGGTTGGTTTTTTTCTTTAGTAACTGGCAGACAGGCCTCCGTTGCGTTTTTTAACGATCATCCACCCACCCGAAAGAGAGAGAGAGAGATATATATAAAGCAAGACGAACGGGCGGACGGACAGAGAGAGACACATACAGAAACCACTCACTACCGCATTCGTATTCTTGATGGCATGTATCAATGATCCTTCGAGCCCTGCACTCTAGAGAGAGATAAATAGACAGATAGGGTGGAGATAAAGAGAGCACATAGAGAGAAACCACTCACTGCCGCCTCCGTGGCGTGTATCAATGATCCTGCGGCCCCTGCACGCGGCCCTGATGCCCGGGTTGTGTTTGAACAGTTCCTGCTCGCCCTGCAGGTCCATCGGCGCTATCGTCCCGTCCAGAGTTTTCAGCGGCTTCAGGCTGGTCGCCGCCGTGCTGCCCTGGGGATGGCG
>RQTK01001113.1:141618-158521 GCA_003991915.1 Elysia chlorotica
GTAGTAGTAGTAGTAGTAGTAGTAGTAGTAGTAGTAGTAGTAGTAGTAGTAGTAGTAGTAGTAGTAGTAGTAGTAGTAGTAGTAGTAGTAGTAGTAGTAGTAGTAGTAGTAGTAGTAGTAGTAGTAGTAGTAGTAGTAGTAGTAGTAGTAGTAGTAGTTGTTGGAGTAGTACTATAAGTAGCAGTTAAAGTACATGTACTAAGGTATCGGTGATGATTGATGATTTAAGTGCTAAAGTTAATTCGAACAGTTGTAGACTAAAATATGTTTCTTACCATAACTATTCCTTTTTGTAGCACAATTAAAGTAGATAGATAAATAAATGAATGGATGGATGGGTGGATAGAAAGATAGATAGAGAGATAAATAGATAGAAAGTCTTACAGACAGACAGATAAAGACACGCATGAAGGAGCGACCTACACATGTCGGAAAACCTAGCTATTTACTTGATAATCGCTGTCTGAAAAATATCGTTTGACCAAAACCAATAATTGTTGCTTGTTTTGTTTTGGAAACCTTTATATATTTAATAATACATGTACATTTATAATATATTACAGGTTCTTTCCCACTGAAGTCGTAGTAGGATGTGCATCGTCTGTAGCCGTGATACAGCACATCTTTGTCTCGAGATTTCATCACGACAAAGGAGTAGCCTCTGAGAGAGAAAAAAAGAAAAGAAAATCGATATGAAAAAGGAATGTGTTAAGATGAGTGTGTGTGTGAAAAAAAAAAAAAGAGAGAGAGAGAGAGAGAGAGAGAGAGAGAGAGAGAGAGAGAGAGAGAGAGAGTGCGCTTGGGGGCAAAGGGACGAGTTCCCCGGCACGTTTTTGGTTGTATGTAAACTGTTTTCAATTATCTTTTTAAAGTGTGGACTAAATCAGTTTTGGCACTCTTCTCCTCACACCAGAAAAAAAGACACCTTCACCAAGGCTGAGTCGTATAATTTTGAATCTAAGTAACAGCTAACGTTTACGTCTGATACTTTTTGACTAATTTTACGGCTCCTAGAATTGACAGAGAATTCTTTTTTCGGAGACAGCCTTCTGTGAAGCCGAATAATATGAGATGTCACTATAAAACTGAACCTCAGGCCTCCTGATCTTGATCGCTTGACTGATGGGTTGGAGATCCGAAATTTGAATTCGATCATCACCTTTGGCTTGACGAAAAGCCGTGATCTTTGAATTGGATCTATCAGGAAACTTAGAAGGTATAATAGTTAATAAGTTAAGTTTTGTTTATTGTTTGCTTGCCTTTTTGCTGTTGTTGTTTTTTGTAGTTATTTGTTGCTGTGGTTATTATTATTTTTCTATTGTTGTTGTTGTTGTTGTTGTTGTTGTTGGTGGTGGTGGTGGTGATGATGTTTTTGTTGATGCTTTTGTTATTGTGAAATATAAACAAACAAAACACCACAGTGTTTTGTTTGTTTCTTTGTTTTACAGTAAATCTTTCTGAGTGATAAAGCCTATCTTTAACTTGAGTGGAATTTTGTAGCCTGAATTTTGCAACAATGACTTCACTTTCCCTCTCTGCATCATGAAGGGTGTGCTAAATGACTGTTTAATTTAATGCGGTACACTCTTAGTCTTAATGTATATATATACAACCAAATATTATGTCACAAATACATCAGTCTTGGGTTACAATTTTAGCCGGTGAGAAAAATCTCTTCGGAAGGACTAGGGCACTTGCGGCTTAACAAGAAGGTTTTATATCATGATCTTCGCATGGATCAAACTAAGTTCTATCAAAGCCATTTACAAGCGTGATGAATATCTTGGGTGATTGGTTGATTAGTCGGTAGAATGCTGGACTGACAAGTAAGAAACAGGCAGGGGGTGCAACCGGTTTCTCAGTTGATTAGCTTGACGGAAAGTCTCTCTTTCATATGGATCCATTGGGAAACTTGAGTGTCGAAAATCTAACTAAAGGCCGATCACCACCGACCTACTTGGGCATGTCCTCAATCACTAGCGACTTCTAGAGGGAAATGCTCAATCTCTATCGACTCACGTACGAGCATATGCCCACATTATTTCCGAACTTAACTTGTAATGTGACAAAACATTTCTGACTTACTTTGGGGCATATGCCCTCTCTGTGACAACATAGTCGTCGCCCAGCTCACGTGACCAGGTGTATTGGTCATGGTGACCACGTTCAAACCAGGGTCGTGGGTCCGTTTCCCGAATCTTGGTCAAAGAAATTGAATAAGGGAATAGCAGTAAGTTATTACTTTTGTGGCGAATGTAGAACTTGTACTGGCGCGGATTTATATTGTGATGTGTTTAATGATGAAAGTTATAATGATGGTGATGGTGATGATAATGATGATGATGATGATGATGATGATGATGATGATGATGATGATGATGATGATGATGATGATGATGATGATGATGATGATGATGATGTGATGATGATGATGATGATGATGATGATGATGATGATGATGATGATGATGATGATGATGATTATGATGAGGAAGTTGATGGTGGTGAAGATTTTAATGAGATGATAGTTATGAAAAAAAACATCATGTTAATGTTGTTTGTGATGGTGGTGATGAAACTGCCAATAATAATTCGTCTTAAGCAAAGGCAGAAAAAAAATAAAAATAAATAAATAAACCGTGAACTTTAAACATAAAGATATAATTGAAAAACACCTGCAAAAACAATTTGAAAAAATAATGTGAAACCTAAATCAATCAGAACAAGGACTGTCTCTAATAATGTAACACTTTAGATTTTCCGAAAATAAATTAACTTAATTTGTATTAGATGAACTAATGATTCACTTACCACCGCAGAATAGACAAAATGAATATAAAATGTCGAAACCACAGCAAAAACGAGTTTTAATGACGGAACAGAATTCCCTCTTCGAAAACAGAAATGTAGGACAGGGTTGTTTTTTCAAACCAAATATTATGTCACAAATACATCAGTTTTGGGTTACAATTTTAGCCGGTGAGAAAAATCTTTTCGGAAGGACTAGGGCACTTGCGGCTTAACAAGAAGGTTTTATATCATGATCTTCGCATGGATCAAACTAAGTTCTATCAAAGCCATTTACAAGCGTGATGAATATCTTGGGTGATTGGTTGATTAGTCGGTAGAATGCTGGACTGACAAGTAAGAAACAGGCAGGGGGTGCAACCGGTTTCTCAGTTGATTAGCTTGACGGAAAGTCTCTCTTTCATATGGATCCATTGGGAAACTTGAGTGTCGAAAATCTAACTAAAGGCCGATCACCACCGACCTACTTGGGCATTTCCTCAATCACTAGCGACTTCTAGAGGGAAATGCTCAATCTCTATCGACTCACGTACGAGCATATGCCCACATTATTTCCGACTTACTTCGGGGCGTGTGCGAAACCACTTCCAACTTGTTAACTTGTAATGTGACCAAACATTTCTGACTTACTTTGGGGCATATGCCCTCTCTGTGACAACATAGTCGTCGCCCAGCTCACGTGACCAGGTGTATTGGTCATGGTGACCACGTTCAAACCAGGGTCGTGGGTCCGTTTCCCGAATCTTGGTCAAAGAAATTGAATAAGGGAATAGCAGTAAGTTATTACTTTTGTGGCGAATGTAGAACTTGTACTGGCGCGGATTTATATTGTGATGTGTTTAATGATGAAAGTATGATAATGATGATGATGAAGATGATGATGATGATGATGATGATGATGATGATGATGATGATGATGATGATGATGATGATGATGATGATGATGATGATGATGATGATGACGACGATGATGATTATGATGAGGAAGTTGATGGTGGTGAAGATTTTAATGAGATGATAGTTATGAAAAAAAACATCATGTTAATGTTGTTTGTGATGGTGGTGATGAAACTGCCAATAATAATTCGTCTTAAGCAAAGGCAGAAAAAAAATAAAAATAAATAAATAAACCGTGAACTTCAAACATAAAGATATAATTGAAAAAAAAAAACACCTGCAAAAACAATTTTAAAAACTATTAAAACCATCTCATTAATCTAAGTTTTAGAAGGACATATGTTCCTCAAAGTGACGCTGACTAAAATATATATTCTAATATATGTACTACGTTTACTATTTTGATAAGTCTAATCAAACTACTACACAAGCCCTTCATTGGCTCACCGGCATCTTTCGTATCTGTTCGCGCAACTTGATGACGTAATGTGAAACCTAAATCAATCAGAACAAGGACTGTCTCTAATAATGTAACACTTTAGATTTTCCGAAAATAAATTAACTTAATTTGTATTAGATGAACTAATGATTCACTTACCACCGCAGAATAGACAAAATGAATATAAAATGTCGAAACCACAGCAAAAACGAGTTTTAATGACGGAACAGAATTCCCTCTTCGAAAACAGAAATGTAGGACAGGGTTGTTTTTTCTCATCATACTGAAGGCACAGGGTATAAAACTACACAGAGCCAAGAAAGCCAAAAGACAGCGCTGTTACAAAACTTTTTAATACGAGTTTCACAAATCGGGTATTTGATAATTCTGTTGAACATTTCAAGTTTCGCTCATATCACATTATTATTTTTGAGGCTAGGGAGAATAACGCGGTATGTGTATACATAACTCTCCCTCTCTCTATCTCCCCTTCCCTCTAAGTACGTGTGTGTGTCTCCCTCCCCTTAACACTGCCTCCGGTCTCTATTTTTCTTTGTGCGCCCCCCCCCCTTCCCCATTTTCCCTCTCAAAACTACGAAATTTCCTCTCATGTGTCATATTGTTTTCCTTTCCTTGATCAAACTAAAGTTTATTGATTTCTATCTCTATTTGTATTTTTTTTAAAGAGCTAACCATTGCTTGGATTGCTGTTATCATTGTGCACGTTTGATTTCCTGCCTTGTTAAGCCGAAAAAACATTAGTTCTCCAAATCTGTTTTTACAAGCTGTCGCGCACAGTTTGCGGAAAAGATCCGAGCTGTTGTGAGAAGAGAAGGGAACGCCGGCAGCAGCATCGGCAGAGAGAAAGAGAGAGAGAGAGAGAGATAGAGAGAGAGAGAGAGAGAGAGAGAGAGAGAGAGAGAGAGAGAGAGAGAGAGAGAGAGAGAGAGAGAGAGAAGAGATATATATATATATATATATATATAATGAGATAGATAAAAAGGAAGAAAGAGAAAGAAAGAAAAAAAAATAACAGGGAAGGGTAATGGAGATAGAGAAAGCACGGAAGAGTGAAGGAGAGATAGAGAGAAAGTAGGAGATAGATAAAGACGAAGGCAGACAGAGCAAGATAGAGAAGAAGAGAGAGCTGGACAAACAGATAGGTATAGGGAAGCAGGGTGAAAAAGACGGTGAAGAAGGGAGGGATAAATGTAAAAATAGGGAAAGACAATGAGGGAGCAAAGTGATTTTCAGTCCAAACCAACGCGCGGGGAGTGTCGATAGCCCAGCCTGCTAGCCCTCTAGCTCTGGACTAAAGAGCAGGAGTCCCGAGGTTCGAATCTCAACAAGAGGTCTGCCTGCTCAGAGAAAGGTTTGGAAATTTTAGGGAACGTAAAACGAATTAGCGATCAGCATCTATTTTTCTTTTCTTTCCCTTTTTACATAGCTATCCGAATTCCAAAGGCGTATGAAAATAAACGCAGGACCTTCACAGTGATTATAGGTTAGGCTAAAATGCCACAATTCCGAACAAAATAATCTCTGACACTTAAAAAAAACAACTGAGGCAGCAGTATCTTGTCACATAATGAAAACATTTTTCAAGTCCATCCTCCATTACATTTGTCAGTTTGCTGTATACAATTTAAACAATTTTAATTTTTTAATTTTTCCGAACCTTTAGCGATTTTTGTGTCACATATCAGTAGCGCATATCAACATTGTTTACAGGATTTCAATGTGGCGTCTTATACCAGGACACGTGTGTGTGTCCATCAGCATAGCACTAACAACTATACTGTTATGATAAGCTTATAGTATACATCCAAATCAGTCTCCCTTAGTTACGGATTACGAAATGAAACGTTTTTAAAGTATGCATCAAACTGAAACATTTCTTAAACCTGTCCTTGTTGAGCTTTGTGCCACTGCCTGGGTTTTTATTAAAGGAATTGTTATAATTTTTCTTCTTCTTCTTCTTATTTTTATTGTTGTAATACTAAATACTATTCTTGTGATTATTATAAATTACAATTATTAAAGAGATAGACTGAGAAATTAAAGAGATAGACAGATGGATATACATTGTATATATATATATGGAGAGAGATCGAGTGTGACAGTTACAATTAAGTCTACTTGGATTTCTGTCTAACTATAATCATACAGGTAGATTTTATGCATCCATGCAAACGAATATTTGTTGTTAAAACTTTCCTCTTGCAATCATGATGGACAGCTGTCTAAATCAGAAAATTCTCTCTATAGGGGATGTGGTTTCACATGAAGTAATAGTATATACAACTTTGCACGCTGTAAGCTCTGTTTGGGGCTTTTAGATGATTACTCATCATGCAAATGTAGCCAGCAGATGAGTGAATTATTCCTAAAGGTCAGAATATTCTTTTATAATTATAAACCACGCAAATGGAAAACAAATATTTAACATAAAATTAACAATGCTATAAAGAATTTAAACACTCCGACATTACAATCTTTACAAAATGTTGTCGAAATTCAAATGCATGTACTAAAAAGATTCAAAGAGATGAAAAAACAAACATTAATGAATTGTGACACTTCAAATTAGGATTTTTTTTCCGGACAGTTTAGACACTTGACATGACAAATTTTGAGCCATCCACTAGAAATGTTTGATACACCTCATCCCTCTAGCTTTAGACTTTAGTTTTAAGGTTGAGGCATCCCACCTTTTGATCTGTTCTGTATAATAATATTGCTTTCTGAAAACTGATTTTGTGTTTAGTTTTAACTCTTAAACTCTTATGTTTTGGGTTTGGAGTCTTTTCATATCATTATCAAGTTTTGCAGGAAGAGTTGGTCTCACACTACCTGTGTTTGTGTGCCCCCTTAACTAGTAAGTCATGGCGACTTTAAAAAAAAAAAAAACATTAAAAAAAATATAGTAATACAGGAACATTAACAATTTTCAAAATACTGAGAGAGAAACATACCATTAGCTATCTGTTTGAGATCTCAATTCTTTATTGAAATTGGTTCATCATAACAAAAGATGCATTAAGGATAACACAAGTTCTATGTACATGTTTATCTTGTTATTTACAGCAGATACACATAAATAAGTTCATTAATGAAGGCAGCCATGTTGATATAACAACAACAACAAAAAAAAAATGAAAGATGCAGGTGAGCTTCCCTATTTCTAGCATTAATTGTACTTTCTTAAAAGATTTTGTGTTCCTATTCATATCTTAACCTCTTCCCATCACTCTACACACACACACACACACTTGGTAATGATCTACACACCTTCCATTTTCGGATTAATAAATATCAGAGCTTTCACTTTTTACAATTTTTAAAAAAATCCCCAAAGCTAATATGCTCACACAAGGAGAAGGCCTAAATGAAAACAGGTTAAAAGAATATCTAAATTTCATTTCACTCTATCATCCCAGTGAATAAGGAGTAGGATCCGCTAAAGAAAAACTCTATACAGACTATTTCCAAGCACTTCTCAAATAAAAACTGTGAATCAAACGAAGGTAGAAGGGGGGTTGGGGCAGAGAGAGAGAGAGAGAGAGAGAGAGAGAGAGAGAGAGAGAGAGAGAGAGAGAGAGAGAGAGAGAGAGAGAGAGAAGAGAGAGAGAGAGAAGAAGGAGAGAGAGAGAGAGAGAGAGAGAGAGAGAGAGAGAGAGAGAGAACGAAGGAGTAAGAGGTTGGTTGGTTGGTTGTTGGTTGGTTTAACGTCCAACAGCAGCACTATATAGGCTATATTGTGGACGGCCCCCAAGACGAATGTCTGACAATTTTATGTGCTGCCACACACGAGACAGGGCGGGGATACCATGACTCCTGTCTCAGCCGGTCACATTATACTGACACCGACCCAACCAGTAGGGAACGAACTCGGGACCTTTTGCGTCCGAAGCCGATGTTCTACCCCTGGACCACCGCGCCCCCCCGAAGGAGTAAGAGAGCTATGCTCATAGTCATAACATGTAATGTTGTACGGTTTACATCACAAGGCAAGCCCTGGAGTGGAACGCCCAAGGTAAACGCAAGGATGGACGCCCAAAGCAGACGTGGTGGCGAAGCACCGATGCTGAGATAAAAGCCGCTGGTAGTACATGGGCCGAACTGAAGAGGACTAGCCAGAACCGAGTTCAGTGGAGGGGATTTCCTGCTGCCCTATGTTCCACAGGGAGTCAAGAGAACTAAAAACTAAACTCGTATGGTTTGCCCAATGTACCGTTAATGCAGAACAAATTTCCCTTGAGGATCAATAAAGTTTATCTTATCTTATCTCATCAAACTACTTACTGTTAAAAATGACGCAGCATTACTTAATGCAATATATATGCCATACTTTGATCATATACAGATATCAAGTGAGGTTTTGGCTATTGAACACAATCCATTAAATTAACTTTCATACCTGTCAATATTGAAAAAAAAATTATAATAATTTTTTTCATTCAATCAGTTATCCCCTGTATTTTCTGTCATGTCAAGAAAAAATGATATATCCAAACAACAATTTTGAAGTTTCTTTTTGTTGCTTCAAAATGTTATGAATTTAAATCTTGAATGTCTGCCACTTTCGAAGGTTCATCTACTTATTTTCACTGTATATAGGATGATCCAACTTTTTTTTTTTTACAATCAAGCAGATGAAGGCAGACTAGCTCTGCATGGTCCACTGTATTTAGAATAATTCCACTTTTGTTCCACCTAGCAAATGGAAGCATCAGAGCTGCAAGCACGCAGGCTCCCCTGTGATCGTCCTGACGGAGGCCAGGCACAGCCCATAGAGAATGACAGCGCTGAGCACAAGCATGAGGAAACCCGCGGTGCCACAGCCCAGCACCAGCACCGCCAGCAGGTAGGCCAGCCCCAGGTGGGCCAGCGTGCGGTAACTGGCCAGGAAGCGCAGCGACACACGCGGCTGGTGCGACCTGGCCAGGTAGCTGTGCTTGGAGTTCGGGGAGCCAACCTGGCGCCGCTGCTGCTCTGGCGACACAGGGGGCTGGAGGTACACGCGGGCAAACCTTCCCACAAATGTGGCACGTTGGTACAGCTCTGTCAACTCAGCTTCAAACTGAAATGTGGAGAGAAGAGAAACAAAAAGTTAACAAAAGCCTGTCATCTGCATTTTTTGCGTCCGCAAATATTAGGGTCAAATGCAAAATTTGGCAAATTCCCCAAAATTGGCAATTCTTGACAAATTTCGGCAAAATGCGAGAAAAAAAATAAAAAATAAAAGTGCGGAACTGAAAAATATCGCAGTTGCACCTTTATATTGTCCAAACCCCATGGAAAGCTACTCTTTAGGCTAATTCTAGTTATTACATTTGATCTAGAATAAATTCCAGTCATGGATCGTTTCCTGAAAAAAGACCCCAAGTGTGCCAGGCACACAAAAGCTCAAGAGAGACATAGTGAGTTCAAGAGTTGGACACATGTCAGTGGTCAGCTCTTGTTCTGCACCTCTTGCAACATTGTGCTAGACCACAAACGAAAGCAGCAGGTCACATTATACTGACACCGACCCAACCAGTAGGGAACGTAACAGCCAGGTTTCGAACTCGGGACCTTTTGCGATGTTCTACCCCTGGACCACCGCGGTAACGCACAACAAAAATAAGTTTGTGACTGTATTTAATTACATGTATCATCTTATTACATATTTGTGAACTGGTGAAATTATTATCGTCTTTCATTTATTTTTCACGATGACGCACAAAGCATTAATTGGATTTTAGGAATTGAAATTGATTCATCGATCAAGCAGCCATTGCTGTTTTTGATTTCTGTTAGCTAATCGTAAGTGAAAGCGGGCTAGGTTCAAATTGGTGCGGGGCTTTATTTCAATAGTTTAAATTTATTGCCGTAATTATTATTGTTTTCTTAAACCCATTTAATGTCAACACTATCACTTATAGATTTATATATTTTTTTTCTTTTCATTCGACATGTTCACGTGTGGGCTCTGCTCGGGTTATAATACTGAATTCCAGGTATAATCGAATGGGGATCTTTCGGGGTTTAAAAACATTCTAGCGCAGTATAAACTCTATCTGGATCTACCTCGACTATCATCGAAAAGGGGATAAACATGGATCTAAAAGATAAATCAAATATATAGATATAGACTTCTACTACTCATAGATCTACATTTACATATAATTTTTTTTAATTCTTTGAATCCAGGTTACAATACTGAATTATAGATCTATCGAATGGAGATCTTTCGGGGTTTAAAACATGTAACCGTAAATGTAAATGGGTTTAAATATATATGTAAAAATGTGAATGTAAAGCTCATAGAGCATTATTATGTTGTATATTTTTATATTATGCGCTATATAAATGTCCGATATTATTATGATTATTGTGTTAGTGCTGGAAATAATAAAGGCTGCCTCCTTTAACACTATAAATTGTCTTGTTTTTTTTTTTTAAATTTTCATTTAGCATGTTTATATTTTTTCAGACGCTTAATTATGCCCGACAAATGTTTTAGACAAATTTGGTCCCTTTTGGCAAATTTTTTGACAAATTTTAGGCCCCAATTTGGCAAAAAATGCAGATGACAGAAAAGCATCATTCTTTTATGATGAAGTGGAATCTGCTTCTAATAAACTACTTTGGGTAGCTGAAAACGTTTTCATCCCAAGCTTTTATTAAAAATGATTGCAAGGTGAATAACGAAATTGGTGCCTGGGGAATAGTTTTTAAGTGTTATATATTTAAAAAGCTAGGTACAAATGTGTGATGTCAATAGGTTCCATATTTTTTGCTGAAGTTTTTTCGCAACAAAGTGGCATTGAAAGTTGAACCATACACCAAGGGGTCATAAGTTCAATGTTGTGGTAAGCTTACGAGTTGTATGACAACAAGACATTGTACTTATGACTCTAGATCTATGTTATGTCTATTCTCCTACAAGACATTTTTTTTTATTTTAAACAAAAAATCTGTAAATTTACAGAAAATTGGTAGCACAACAGCTATGATGACACTGGGCCTAATTTCAGAGGCCAGCACACAAAAAACATGATAGGTCCACTCACATAAGAGTTAAGGAAGGTGCAGAAATGGAAGAGCAGGCGCACCATCGTTGTGTTCTCGTAGCTCCTCACAGGCTGAATGTCAGGATCGCCTGTGTAGAACTCTTCAAACTTCCGCTCTCGGTTAAGAAGCTGGGGGAAAGAGAGAAGAAGTCAAGTCAAGAATTATGAGGTAAGATTTTAATCAGACACGGGTCAGAATTTTCACTTTTAAAATGATATATGGGGTAACTGGACAGGAGGTATCTTGATAACCTTAAACCTGTGTGTTAATTGGTGCAGGATTGCTTGATCTTTGTTATAAAAATTGGCAAAAGATACCCCGCACGTTGATACTCCAATTCTTGAATGATTTCTTTTCTGTTATTCTTTGTATTCAATGTATAGAGGACTTTAGCTCAAAATGTTTTTAGCAATGTGTACCTGAAAGCCCATTTTAATGTTCAACTTCATGTTAATGCCATGGTCGTCTTTTCGGTAGTGCTTTGTACCCATCACATAGTTCCAACAAAGTTCAATAATCATTACAATTTATTATTCTATATGTAAAAAGAGAGAGTTGTGTTCCTTAGGCATTTATTTTTCTACAACTACTGTGAAATGTAATAGTTAGTCAAAACCTATTGTTTCAATTGAGTTAACAATCTGAGGCGAAGACAGTCACAGAAAGACAGTGAAAGTCTTTCGATAAAGAAAGAAGTTTTTGTTGTTAGGGAAACCCGGAGTTCCACTGAACAACGGCAAATCTTAACTCATTGGCATCACACTAATTCCGTTTGTGGTGCCACTGTGTCTAAATTATTTCTAATGCTGTCAAAGTGGAAGAAAAATATCGATAAGAAGCTGTAGTAAACATAGGGCGTCCAGCAAATAAGTTCCCTCAAATTTACTACCAGGAACAAAAATGTACTACCTAGGAAATTGAAAGAAACATAGGCATTGACAATTTGCCCATTACCTGGGTTTTACTAAGTTACATCAAATTGAACCTGTTAACAACTTAAGGTTACGTTCTAAGGACATTGGTTCTGTCTTGGTTATTACAGCATATGCCTTGTTAAAAATATTAATAGGATCCGACAGGTCCTGGGTATTATTCTAACTTGTTACAGTACACATATAAAACTAACTTTTCACATAAAAATGTTACTTCTCAGCATTTTCTAACCCATCTACACTACTTACAAGATTTTGGAATTTATGTACTTGGGGGCCCTGCAGAGAGTTTAGCTCATGTTGAAGGGTCTTCAATGAGTTATCCATAGATGCTAGATCTTGTTTTTTGGCCTTGGCATCTTTTCTTAAGCATTGCTTTGCACTAAAATGCATGGCTTTGGCTAGACCACCCCTTTTTATCTGTCTCATCAGCAAGATCATCAGTCTTCCATGTCAACATTTCTATGTCTAATTCCACTTTCAGTTTTGTTTTTGTTTTTTTTGGAGACCATTTCTTTCATTTACTCAGTTTTTTGTTTGCTTTGTATTCATTATAAAACTTTATTTCTTTTCTCTCCTAGATTTCTGGATCTAGAATTTAGATATCTAAAGACAAGGTTGATAAAACCAAACACTCAACTTCAAAGTTTATTGGATCTAATTTCTTAGTTGATAAGATTACCTAAAGAATAAAATTTAAAATGTAACTAGCTATGGAGTCTAGATCGTGAGTGAGTATTGACTCAGAATGCTGTGTTTTCACCTCAGTGCCACTCTTAGAAACAGATAGGCGCGTACAGGTACTACTAGTAATCGATTACTTGAGCGCACTAGTTTTCCATTGAATCATTAGTAAGTTAAAATAAAAAAAATTTTAAAAAGTGAAATTCTGATTCCTTATACTTATTTTCCCCCATATAGCCCTATAATCATCTCAGACCAGATGGATGAAACGATGGCGACCAAACAAAAGTAAATAAACTTAAAAAATGAAAGTGAACCTATTGCTATGGCAAACTTTAAAGGTACAGCAAAATTGCAGAGCATCGTGCTTGATATGTTTATATGCTTTTACTCCCTATGATGGGATTTTCACAACTTGAGGTAGAATGCAGAAACATGACATAGCTTACGTCTCGTCGCAAGACTTCTTATTCTTATATTGTTATGAGACGTAAGCTACGTCTTGATTGTGCATTCTACCGCTTGTGTGCAAATTTACAACCATTTACGACAATGATGCTAAATTTATGACTGTATGATCTTGCTGGACACTCTTCAAAATAAAATAATGGTTGCCTTGCTATAGCAGGATTGCTTACAATAGAGAAAAATCATATAAATCACATGCAAGAATGGCTGCTATTATTAACCTGGCTGGCACCAGGGCAATGAGTAAAGACACAACAGCCATCTCCTTGGAGCTGTAAGAGTAATTACAATAAACACATTTTAAACCCACCTGACGTCTGCCTAAATTGGTTAACTTCAGCCCATTTGCTGTAGTGATGCATTCTGGGTACAGTGAGTCAGACTCTGTAAGGAATCTTGAGTCCTCACCAATAGAAGAGTTAAGCATCTGATCCACCTCAGGCACAGTGCTTGGTTTAGTTATCTGAAACAGTATTAGAAATAAATAATTATATTTGTTTTAAATGAAGAATATAACACAAGTTACATGAATAGTTGACCCTCTTTAAAAAAAAAAACACAAGTTAACTTTTCTCAAAACCTCCCGTTACGTGGAAAAGTTTAAACAAATTTATTTTATTAACTTATAATTTACCAGCCAGCTGACAATTTTACTGTGACAAATTACTGGGTTAAGGGGCATAACTCTATTTTTTATCATACTTAAGTCATAAATTTTTTTAATAACGTCTTAATAATCATAGAAAATAAAAATAAGTGAATAATTTTGCAGAAATGGATAAGCTTTTAATTGATATACAACATGTTGATACAATATGGCATCTACTGTCTAAAAAAAAATGATAAAGAGAAAAATGGAACAACGAATTTGGGTTTTGGTCTGTTTCATTGAAAATTTCAATGTTTTGCTACAGGAAAGAATCAGGATTGCAAAGTTTGAAAAAATCAATATCATCTGCAAAATAATCAAAGTCAAAAAGATAAAAAATTGGGCCTGTTCTGCAGGTAAATAGCTCTACTTCAACATCATGAAGTGTAGAGGACCAGGGGAAAGGGCTGTTTGGATCGTTTAGAGTGGGGTCATCATCATCATCCGGGTGCCGTCTCCTTGCGAAGGTTGGCTGCAATGGTCCTCCATTGACATCTGTCCTGCGCAAGTCGTTGGCACTGCACCAGCGAGTAGCACGTCCATTCTGCGATGTTGTCATTCCATTTCGTTCTGGGGCGTCCCCGGCCTCTGCTGCCCTCCACTTCGCCGTTATAGAGATCTCTTATCACACTTTCATGACGCATGAGGTGTCCATAATATTGCAGCTTCCTATCTCTAATACACTGCCCTATTTCTCTTCTTATGTTCAATTTTTGTAACACTTCGTAGTTGGTCAATTTTTGTCGCGATGATATGCTTCTATTTTGTTCATTTGTGCTTTACTAATCGACCATGTCTCTGACCCGTATAACAGGGTGGACGAGACAAACGTTTTGAGTAGTTGAAGCTTTGTCTTCATGCTGATGGAATTTGATGTAAAAGTATTCAGTAGGCTGTTGAAACTGGTTTTTGCAATTCCGATTCTGCGTTTAATGTCTTGGTCTAGATTATCATCACTGTCTTCTTCCTCATCACCCCCCTGTTCAAACTCAATATCACTCTCCTTATCTCTTTCCTCTTCATCTACAGGGCTATCTTTCTCTACAAAGTCTTCTTGAGAAAATTGTCTAGCCAAGTCATTGAGGAAATTAAAAGCCACTTTTCAAAAAATCATGGCTTTGAGACCAGTCAACCGATTCACATGCGGTAAACTGAAAATGAAACTAGAACGTTTCAGGATAAGAGGAACTCTTCTTCAAGAAAGTATAAAAATTATAAATAGGCGTTATTCCGTATTATAAAAGTGTATGCGAAACCAGTTTCATAGCGGGCGATCCGGGATAATACCACAATGGGCGATAGCGGGCGCTACGGTAAATTATGGGTTAAATCATTCATTGTGATAACAGGACTGCCTTAAGGGGAGTGAACAACCTAATAGTAACACTAAGATTGAAGGATCCTTTAATAACAAGCGAAAAATTGATCTATAATATTTGTATAGAGTATAATTGTACTTTAGTCAGTAGTTATCAAATAAATTTCAAGGAGAGATCACCGACCATAAAAATATTGCAGAAGTTGTGAATGGCCTGCTCCAGGTGTGCCGGCAGACGCTTGTACTCCGGGGAAGAGAACGGCGAGCGTCCCGTGTCGGAGTCCCCGCTGAAGAGTGAAGCAAAGAATCCCTGGCGCTTGTTTGTGCAAACTGCCGGCTTGGCTTGCTGCTGTTGGCGCACAGTGTCCAGGGCGAGGGACAGCTGGTCCACCACACGTTGCATCTGCGCCGGGGGGGAACATTGGTAGGGAAGATAACGAAGAGTAACACACAATTATGAAATGTATCTCAACAAAAAATTACAGGTTGTTAACACAGCTTCGAAAACTATTTCTCCGGTATACTTTAATTGAGTTTTTCAGGCTTTTTAACTGAACAGGTCAGTGACCGCAACAGCTGTGATCCAATTTTGCTGCCTGAAGCCCTATTCAGTTTTGAAACCGGCTGCTAAGCCTTTCGTTTCGGTGGGTCAAAACACCATGCTGTTTTGTTTTGTTTGCGGCAGAATCGGCGGACTTCCAATCAGAAAGAAAGAAAAAAAACGTATAATTGACGTTTATTCCAGTCAAATCGGTGTGGTAGAACCGGAGTTATCCTTCATTGAAACTAAGGTAAGATTTGACATGTGAAAAACCTCCACCTCTGTGCGGTGTTTTTTCAAACTTTCAGCATTAATACATTATTCATTTTTCTATACTATAGTACCAATTTTATGTTTATGTACGTTTTCCTTTAGCCTTGGTCGAATGCTAAAAAAAGCAACATCAAGGCCAATGGGTCTGATGATGTCACACATTCCTCAGCTTGTGCAGCAGTCATTAAATAGAAGCACAGCTTTGGAATCAATCTTTTTATTCATTTTATATATATATATATATTTCTTTTTTAATACTTTATAAACCGTAGTAACACAAAATTATATATGTTTTAGTAATAAATGATTTTGGAACAGGTATATTGTTTGTATATTTTTAATCACGAATTATAGAACTAAGTAATAGATTCGCATTATGCAATTGATCAAGACTGGGTTATACTGCACTTGTTTTTTTCACAACAATCTCCTGATTTTAATTGACATTGGTAAAAACATGATCTTTCTAGCTTAATTTGTGTGAGTGTGGGACATTATTTAAATAACTGCCCTCATATTTCAATAACTTAAGACAAATCTTTGTAAGCAAATTTTAAAGTTGATCTTAATATGTACATTTCAGAAAGAATGTGAGCTTTACTGTGATGTAATTTTTTTAGATAGTAGCAGTTTTAAGGCTATCTATACATCATTTTTTACCATAGTATCTCAATGTCAGGGATAACTTTGTGCTTTTGCAAATTAAATACACAAAAAAACCCACCAGCATCGCAGGCCATAAATCAGTGGTGGCAAAATTACTCCACAAATAATATCTAAAATTATCTCAGTCTCTCTTCTAGTTCTTGATCTCCTTCTTCTTATTCACTTCACAA
>RQTK01001114.1:0-35534 GCA_003991915.1 Elysia chlorotica
CGACTTGAACCTACATTAGACTTCACATCTTCGAACTACGTTATGTAACTCTTGATTGACTGACATTCCGAACAATAATTATCAACCTTGAACTTCCTAAAATTCTGCTGACCCACAGTTCTTCTATCATCCTGGCTTACAATATCAGGCTGATCTCTACTTTCAAAAGATCATCTTCATCAGTATGGAATCTGAAAATAAAGAAATTAAGCTTACAATGTAAGGGTGGAAAGACAAAAAAAACGAGAGTAACCGTTCTTATAGTTCTTATGGAAGGAATTCAACTTGATACTATAAGGACTACTCCAACGAAATTCATCTAAATTGGTAAACAAAAGATAAAGGACCATATTTCTACCAGTACCGATCATCGAAAAGAACTTTGCTTTGAATTTCCGGACGAAATGCCAAGATAACATATTCTAACAGTTATCTAAAACGTTCTTCTCTATCTCGTTCATCGTTTCAGTCGAAATTGTCCAGAAAGACAAACTGTCGTTTCGTGCTTGTAGCTATAAAACATTACAGATCAGGTGTATTCATCTAGTTTGGGTTAGAGGAATTTAAAACAAACTTAACTTTTGTCTTTCAGCTTAAAAGACCAGTAGATCCCTAACTTAAGAGATTGATCGGGAAATCGAATGTGAACTTTGTGACTCTAGCTTTGTTAAAAGCAAGACTGTACAATGTACTTTGTCAATTATTTTCTCTCTGTCTCTAAATCCGCTTCTCTCTGCATCTGAATCAATTTCTCTCTGTCTCTGTATTCATTTCTCTCTGTCTCTGTATCCCCTTATCTCTGTCTCTGTATCCGTTTCTTTCTGTATCTATATACGTTTCTCTCTGCCATTGTATCAACCATTGTCTCTGTCTGTTTTTGTCTTTCTGTCTCACAATACACTGTGTCAAAATCAACATGGTTTGCATGACCTCCACCCATCTTATTCTTCGGCATGGCTTATTTGCTGAACAGTTACAAAAATAATGTGAGCAACTTTGTTTAGTACATGGCGGAGCCTTCTTCTTTCACAATTGTTAAAGAAATAACTGCTAGCGCTCAGGGGTTCTTAGTTTTGACAACAGCAATCAACGTTTCGTTTAAATGACACTATGTCATCACCATCATCACTACCATTATCTTTACAACCATCATCAAATCATCATCATCATCATCATCATCATCATCATCATCATCATCATCATCATCATCATCATCATCATCATCATCATCATCATCATCATCATCATCATCATCATCATCATCATCATCATCATCATCATCATCATCATCATCATAACAACATCATTATAATAATCATCACCAATACCTTTATCCTTTCATGAGCACGAACAACAATATATATCATAAAATAATAGCATCATATGGTAATTCCTTGTCAGAACTTTTTATAATTCAGTGTGCTTTACAATTTGTAAACAATCCACAAATATAATATCAGGACATTCTTGTCTTCATACATAACACATCAATTATGCATTACTGGTAACGCAACTACCTATACAGGAAAAAGAACATGGACTTGAATCCGATGAAGGAAAGGATATTTGATACTTTATGTCCAAGTATTCAATTTATCAAGTTCCAGATGCCTCAAACACCTCAAAGCTTACTAATCCCATAGACACATTAACTCAGAACACTTACACAACTTTCACAACTTTCACGTCAGCCGGGGCAAGACCTTCAGATGTACAAGATAATAATACTACCAACCCACGTCGCTAAATTCGATTAGTTTGTTTTTGTTAGTATCCATTAACTCAGTGCAGACATGCAAATGTAACATTCTAACCCCTTGAGCGAGGCTATGCCCTTGAGTCATGGGTGAGTAGTGCGAATTTGAGCAATACGTGAGACAGAGTGAGAGTTCAAGAGAACAAGGTGAGCGACTTCATATTGGAAAAAGAGCTATCGATGCAATGTTTCGGAGATAAAAGTAAAAACATATAATTTTTTGTGAATGCAGTTTTTTAATGTAGTCCTTTCTTTCAACACATGAGACGAAAATTACATTAGAGAGAGATAGAGAGAAAAGAAAGAGAGTGGTAGGTAGAAAGAGAGAGAGAGAGAGAGAGAGAGAGAGAGGAGGGAGAGAGAGAGAGAGAGAGAGAGAGAGAGAGAGAGAGAGAGAGAGAGAGAGAGAGAGAGAAAGAGAGAGAGAGGAAGAGAGAGGAAGAGAGAGAGAGAAAGAGAAAAGGAAAAGAGAGAGAAAAAGAGGAAGAGAGAGAGAGAGAGAGGAAGAGAGAGAGAGAGAGAGAGAGAGAGAGAGACAAGCAGGCAGCTAGAATCAAGAGTTATGTTACAAAAAGCGTACAATCTTAGGAAATATTTATTTACTACAAAAGAACACAATGCCGTTTCAGGTTGTTATACATGAGTTATATCATCAACAATGTGGTATGTTTTTTTATGAAATCATATTCCCTACAGTGCTCTGTTGTAAAATTTAACTGACAACAGTGTATTATGGCAGCCAACAATTATTATCCATGTATTTTGCTAACCAAGTTTGCAGCAAACCACTCGGACGTGTTGTACCGTCTTGCAGGTAGACGCTGCCAGTGACTCCATCCTCTCCTGTAACTCTTGTATCTTTGTGAGCAGCTTTGTACCTTTCACACAGTCTTGGCTATTATCCCAGGGTTCGGTTTTAGTTTCTGTTTAGTGTTTAGTTAGGTTCATCTTTCACACACAGATATCACTGTTTTGCCTTACTTCAATGGATAGATTTTCACTCCACAGTTGTCGATAGTGTCTTATCATGAAGTTCTTGTCTTGCTCTAGCCGGGTCTATCGTCTCACGCAGTCTTTGCTAGTGTCTTACTTTGATGTTGTCGTCTCTCCCTAGTTAGCTTCATCTCCCTCTCATATTCTCTCTCTCTCTCTCTCTCTCTCTCTCTCTCTCTCTCTCTCTCTCTCTCGCTCTCTCTCTCTAATTAGGTTCCTCCCCTCGCAACATCTTCGCTATTGTCTTACTATTAAGTTATTGTCAACCTTTCTTTAAGTTCTACTATTCATACAGGCTTTGTAATTGTCTTACTTATGTTCTTTTTTTTTTCTCGGCTAGATTTACCTCCTAACTCAGTATGAGATAAAAAGGGTATTCGAACGTGTGTGCGTGTGTGGTGTGTGTTGTGTGTTATAGTTTTTCTATTAAGACTCTTTCTTTTCTACCAAATTATTCTAACAACGGGCTGTTTATAAGTTGAAAATCATGTAACAGAGAATCTATTTCAGAATTCCCTATGATGGAAAACTATGCTGCTGGATGTGCTCCTCATTTCAATAATTTTGACAAAAAATGTTGATTTACAACCGTTCTTGGCTCTTTTAAACTAAGCTTGGACGAATTGTCTATGACCTCATGCTGAAGTGTGTTAAGCTTGCAAGATCCTAGCCCGACACGTCATACCCTTAGATGTACATTCAGCAGAAACACACCAAAAGGCCCTCAGACGTTTCTGAGTTCTCTCTACATGGCAATCTCTCCTGCAACATCAATTTGTTCAAAATAGCATATCCAGTATCACCAGCTATAATTTTTCGCACGAGTAGGTGGCGAACTGGCGCAAGTGGTAAATATTTGGTCTGTCAATTGGGAGGTCTCTGGTTCGAAGCCCATGATTGGTTAAAAAAAAGATATTTGTCCTATTTTGACCCCTAATAGTTCGATCTGAGATAGTATAATGTGACTGGCTGAAACAAGGGTCCAAGTCTCCCCCCCATCCTGTTTCTGTGTGGCAGCGCTTAAAATTGTCAGACTTAAGTCTTGGAGTCAGTCCACTGCACAGCCTATAAATAGAGCTTACGTTGGACGTTAAGTAGCCAACTCAACTGAACTTTTCCCATAAGTAGAGCACGCTCTGTGGCATCAGTTTTTAAGCGCTAAAAGATAGAGGTGAATCGATTTTCTGTTGTTCTGATACGATTATGTTTGAACCCTTTTTCGACCTTCTTCTTGTGCGATCGCTCGGTAAATCATCCCTATCTTGAAGCACTCGTTTTTAGAGAGAATGATTCTTATTGTTTCAACTTTTTTTTCTTATTTATTTTACCTTTGGTGCTGCTTGTTGATTGCTGCAAAAGATGCTGTTGAGATAGCAAGGCATTTTATTTCTAATATTGGTTGCATTTATTTTTTACACAGTAAACCAAGTTATGTTTTTGTTATGTTTTTTGTCTCCCTTTTTTCGCTTCCAGTTTCCTGTTTCCTCCTTCTTTTCTTGATGTTTTTTTTCTCCTTTGAAGTTCTGGGTTTGTTTATTGCGTAATTTCTATTTTTTTAGACTTGTACAAAAAAAAAAAAAAAAAAATCATACGGAGAAATAAGTTATACCCACTTGGAAAGCAACCACCCGACCATCCACTACTTATAAACGGCTGAATACCCTACATCTACTGCGTGATCGGAAAATCGGACACGTGCAAAAACCACAAAAACGTACAAGTCTAAAAAAATAGAAATTACGCGGGGGGGGGGGGGGGGCAGATTTGTTGGGGTTTGTATGGACTACTTCAAAGATCAAGTGTTACGACAAAAATAATTCTTCAATTGCTTTCATTTTGATTCTAAACTATTTTTCTTCTTCGAATAGAACCTTTATTTTTACACCTCGCTATCATCAGACATCTAGAGTGTTTTATTTCTGTTTTGATTGTCGTGCGCTTGTTGATTTTTATGTTCGTGGTTGAAGGTTCAAATAAATTCTCTTTTCTCTGAGGAGGAACGATGCATTTATCATTTTCCTCCACTTTTGCGGCATAGTTTTCTGGTGAAAACGTGGTAGTATTATAATGTGCTAAAGTTATATCTGTGCATGGTAGTTTGTTATGCCGCATGCCACATTGTGCGTGTGTAGGACCACTGTGTCATCCACTTAGATAATCATCCTACTGCCTGTATGACTGACTGACTGTCTGTCTGTCTGTCTGTCTGTCTGTCTGCCTGTCTGTCTGTCTCTCCCTATTTTTCCCTCGCACTTTTTTCACTTTCCTTTTTCCGCATTTCTATCTTATCTTTTGTTCTCTCTCAGTCTCTCTCTCTCGCTCTCTCTCTCACTCTCTCTCTCTCAGTTATAGCGTGAGTATATATAACAAACAATAGTGGCATAAGCTGCACATCTAAGATGATAGATTGGGCACGGACGAGTAAATCACGTGACCAATGTTACAGAGACAGAGTTACATTGTTTATCTATCGAGCTCGCCCTCTCCCATGTTGTTATTTTATAGTCCCCACCTAACATCGCGTTTTTTATGTGCATAATTCATGAAATAAGAGCCTATCTGAGTTAGAAACACATGTATTACTTTCCAAAATGCTTCATTCAATACATATCCCCCTCCGTAAAAGAACAGAAAAAAATACCCAGTATAATATTTACGGCTATATCTTCAAAGGCGTGTTTTTACTATCGCACTGATTAATCCTTGCAAATGTCACAATTGATAGTACATCCTCAATCAGTTTCCAAATGACTCCGTACTGAAAACTTGCTAACAGCAGCCGCTATTCGAATTCCATATCGCCCAATCCTCAGTACAGAATATTTCTGGCTTCGATATCTTGCACTATATAGGCCTACTAGCTACATCATTACTAAGTGCAAACAAGATGAAGCGTTTGAGAAAGGTGCATGATCTCTTAATCTTGAACTCTCATTTTGCGTTCTGAAACTTTTGCCATAGAGTTTAGATGTAACTACATTTTTATGAGTTTAATGGTCCAAGCTACAGCTAATGGTTTACTGGTCTAATTTTTCCAACTCACTGATGTTTTATTTACATATAAGTAAAGACACATAGTATGGTGTTGTCCGAGACATCCTTAATGCAAGCCAAGTAACCGAAATGATCAAAGTGAATAGCACATTTCTCATAATAAGAGACAAACTGGTATATTTTACTTTTTAATACATAGGAATTTACCTATTTTGACACAATGATACTCAAGGCTGCTGTCTGTTCAGCCCACACAGCCTACTTTCCAATAATGTAAACTGTTCTAACTGTGCCTTGTATTTTGAAAATATAGATTGTTTGAGCTTCTAATACCAATTTTTGTGTACTTGGTTGACTTATCCTGCTATTTTGGAAGCCTCTGTGTTGTTACCATAAGCCAAACCAGACATAGCGTGCGTCTTGGGCATTGGAAAGGGCTGGTCTATGTATTATTTAAGGCAGGGACTGAGATCTAGGTCTGGGTAAGTTCACAGGATTCGATTCTTGGAATCACTACCTCACACTGCTTGATCTAACTTTCCTTCTCTTTGGTCTGTTTATTTCCTCAATCAAAGTTCCTTAAAAAACAGAATGAAAAACAATATCAGAACGGTATACAAATACCAGCGCAGTATCTCATTTCATTGAATCCATAATGTGGATTTTGAGTGGTTTCTACCAACCCCAGAAACCACTTGTATGACTTTGTTAACCACATTTCTTTAATCACTAAGCACGTCTTGGGGTCCTCAACACTTTCACGTAAAATTTTTGGACAGTTTTTTTAAATACTGTACAAATTTAAATAACTAAAATACGATGAACGTAGCATAGTATATAGGCCTAACCATTAATATTAGTATCATTATGTTTTTAAACTTTAAAGGAGAAGCTAGTACTAACTGGTCGCCGCACGATGCGCCCTAGTTTCTTTGTGTGTGTTTGTGTAAAGTGCCATGGGTCTGGATAGTATCGATACATTTCTTATGGATTGCTACGATTCTAGTATGTTTAAATCTGATCATTAAAATCACCCAAAAGTATGAAAATCATGAGTATATCCTTGTTTGGTATAAAGTATCGACGAGTTCATGCCCGTGTCATTTCGCTTGATCCAAATCTATGAATGAATGAAAAAAGCTCAAATTGCAGTAGCCCGCAGCACATACTATGATATACCCGCTTTCTGAACTTTACTCATGTCACATAAAAGCACTATATAATTTAGTGTTAAATACTTACTTGAGAAAAATAAGTTTAAATTGTCAATACAGTGTCTTTATCTTCTAATTCTTATAAATCATAGCATACACTTTTGAACAAAACCTCTAGGATCAGTTTGCTAAATTCAAAGAACAGAGCTGAGTAGGTAAAATACAGCCATTCTAATGTAGCAGCTGACATGTTGGTTTGTTTAGATCTCAGCCATGAACAGAGCGAATTGGTTGTGTATTTGAGAGATATTCTCCTAGGACATGGAAAATACAAGTTCGACCCAGAAACCAACGTCAGAATAAATTAATCTGGATAAATCTGAAGAGACTTTTTCTTAGTCTGAACAGTGAGAATATTAATATCGTCCAAATCCAACACGAACCAACGTAAATCCATGGAGGATAATTGTTTGCGCTGGATTTTCTTTACACGGGTTTCTTTTGATATGGTACACATAACTTCACAACTTTTCGGAGAACCCCGCAAACCAGATCACCAAACATGATCGTTTCTGCAGGATACGGGATCTCAACGTCATTTCTCCAAAAGGTAACAACCCTATGTTCTTTTACAATAACTTTGAACATTGTTACGTTGATCTTTCTTCCAGTCTTTCTCCTCTCAAAGCAGTTTGGTTTTTATAATATTTTTTATGATTTTAAATTAAAATAATGTCTCTGTTTTTTTTCTTCTTCTATTTTCTCAGTAAATGTTTACGCACGTTTCTAAAAGTCTATCCTCGTATGCGATGTTTACTTTTATGTGCTGGGTTATAGGTCTTTGTATGAATGTTGGTTTCCTTTTGCCTTTTGATCTTTTCGATTCTAAGGGGGGGCGCGGTAGCCCAGGGGTAGAACATCGGCTTCCGACGCAAAAGGTCCCGAGTTCGAATCCCAGCGGTTGCGTTCCCTACTGGTTGGGTCTGTGTCAGTATAATGTGACCGACTGAGACAGGAGTCATGGTATCCCCGCCCTGTCTCGTGTGTGGCATCAGCACACAAAATTGTCAGACGTCCGTCTTGGAGCCCGTCCGTCCACAATGTAGCCTATATAGTGCTGATGCTAGACGTTAAAACGAACTCAACTCATTTTTTAGATTCTAAGAATGCGTTTCCATCAGTTAATAAATGTTCATTTGAAGGAAATTCCCATCACTTTAAAAAATATCACTCTTAAGGAACTGTGTATGTGTAATCTTTCAGATGAATATAATTTTCTAATTTTTTTTTTATTTATTTGCGCATATGTGTTTTTTTTCTGGTTCACAAAAAATTCCGCTATTGAACCCGATAACACGATTTTGTATTATTTTCTTGTTTAATATTAATGTGCTTAAAAATATCAAACCTTTACTCAGACGAGACCGTTTGAGATATTTTTGTAATACTAAGCTGTATAATTAAAATGTCTTGCAACTGAAACCACTGAAAATTGAAAACAAAAATAATGGCCATTTGAAACTTCTGTGAAGCATCTTCCTCCGCTTGGGTGTCAAAATCTCATCTGAATTATTCTTTCTAGTCTCCTCTTTCCCTATATCAATTATTTTTCTCCTCTTTAAGTATGTCGGTCTTTCTCATTGTTACACACACTCTCTCTCTCTCTCTCTCTCTCTCTCTCTCTCTCTCTCTCTCCATCATTTATTTTTTTCCTTATTTAAGTATGTCTGTTTCTACCATTTTTTACTCTCTCCCTCCATCAATTATTTTTTATCTATTTAATTATGTCTGTCTCTCTCATTTATTCTTTCTCCCTCCATCAATTATTTTTCCCTCATTATTTTTCATCTATTTAAGTATGTCTGTCTCTTTCATTTTTACTCTCTCTCTCTCTCTCTCTCTCTCTCTCTCTCCCACCATAAATTATTTTCTCCTCTCTAAATATGTACGTGTCTCTCTTTTTTACTCATTCTCCCTCCATCAATTATTTTTCTTTACGCATGTCTTTCTCCCTTCCTCTCTTTCTCTCTATCTCTCTCTCTCTCTCGCTCTCATTTTCTTACTTCTTCTCCCTTTATCAATTGCCCCTCTCCCTCCCTTCTCTCTCTATTTCTCTTTCTCTCTCTCTCTTTCTGCCTGTCTATCTTTTTGTATGTCTGTATGTGTGTGTGTGTGTGTGTATCTCTCTCCCCTTTGTCTCTCCTTCTGTGTCTTTGCCCCCCCACCCCCACCCCCCCCCTCTTTTTTTTCGTTTTGCATGTGTGTCTGTCTCTCTTTCATGCCTTTCACTATCTTTTTCTCTCTTTTTCTCTCTTTTTCTTTTCTCACCCTCCACACCACAAACTTTCTTTCACCAATAACTTCCTTTATTCTCCATTCACAATTGTATTTGTTCCCTCTTCATCTTGAGCTTCGGTTGTGTATAGATTACCCATGAACCTCATCTTTCCACCCACAACCTTTAGCCCTCTCTTCCTCTTCCCGTTCTTCACTGAACTTGGAATTCTTACAATCATTCCTGAAATGAAAAATTCGATATGATTATTGAGGCGTCATATTTCTGTATACAGATACAAAAATAACTAGGATAACCGCATTCCCGTTTTCGCATTCCGTCGTAGACACTGGATCGAATAGAAAACCCAAATCTTATTAAAGAAAACAAACAAATTCCCAACGTCAAATAGCATTGCTGTGACGCACATACATTTTTTGAAGTTTATATAAAGAGAATTTTAGATAGAAAATTCGTTCCGGCGGCATTTCCAAAGGCTTTTCTGATCAATGCTGTCTTGATGAAATATGTATATTATGTGCACGTATATATCTATATATTAAAAGCATGTCTCTTTCTGAAACACATTAACAGTTACAGTATCACTAGTTTACCTAATGTTCATGACTGTGACGTTGATTCGATGACGTTTGTCCCTGTTGTAGATCAATTGTTGAATAATTATAATTCACGTAGACTCGAACACACCATCACATCAACATTAACAAAATAAAGATTACCAGAATCCTTTGTAGACACGTAATAATTTAACATGTATTTATAAACGCCCTGTCTGAGGGTTAAGAATACAACTCAAGAATAAAAATTACTAAATAAAATTAATGAAATCCCCCAAAAAACATACAAGTGCAAAAATTTATTTTGAAAATGAAAGCCTTTAGAACAAACTGTCATTCTATTTTTGTCTGGATAATATGATTTTACTCTGTACTCTACCGACACAGAGCAAAATGAACAAGGGGCAGTTTCTTAGAAATGGCTGCATGCGTAAACAATTTGCCCAACTAGGGATTATATAATATATTAAAACGCAAGCTTTTATATTATCAAAAAAAAAATGGTAATATCTACATGTATACTACATTTTTTTTACACAATGATTTTAAAGTAGTTATAGCTAAGTTAACATGATACTGCTCTCTCTGCTTCCAATTAAAGATTGGGTCAAGGAAACTGGAATAAGGGTTTTTTTATATTCCTCCTTATAACTTAATTGCTTGGGCAATCAAAAGAAATTTTAAATGCTTTGAGAAGGTTTGTTAGAGTTAGGTGAGAGAATTACCCTGCCTTGGGGAAAAACCCTACTTTATTTACAAACAAATCGCTTTAAAAATTCTGCCAAGAATAGCCCCTTCTATTCGCTCGTCGTCAATGCAGTTTAGGCCAATTAGGCAAGGACATTTCTACTAATGAAACTTGTAACTGGAATCCACCAAAAGCAACCTTGCCATCAGAGATCTTTACTGACACTCAGTTGATCAATAGGCCAAAACCACAGGGCAAACGAAATTGGAAAGAGCTCACATAAATTAAAGATCACAAAAACCTGCTGAAGTATATGTAACTAGCGATACATCAGGGATGTCAAGTATCAGAGGAACTGTCAATTCACATTGTAAAGTATGAAATACATTTTGTTGTAAAATACAATGTTCATTCTCTTTTGTCATTTCGGAAAAATTGTGAACATTTGCTGATAACTGTAAACTTTTGGAGCTGTCTGTAATTTGTAAGGCATTCTTTGCTTATTACTGGTCTAAAAGTAAGAACACCCAAGTAGATATTAATTATACATTGCTTTTTAAAAAGCCTAAATGTTGCATGTTTTCTGCATTTTATTTTTAAATGATGGTAAGTCAAAAATGTATCTTACAAAAAGGACATAAATATAAATCACGCAAATGAATCTTGATCAAGATCCACCTCTTGCACCAATAGCAATGCCTCTTTTTTACAAAACTGATTTAAAATGTTTGTGTTCAAATGACATGGTCAGGTCCTAGATTAAAAGTAATGTTCATCATTAAGGGTACAATTTTGTTTAAAAAATCCCATGAAACAACTGCTTCCACCACTTGCAATCACCACCTCACAGCCGTCCTTCGTTTAACTCAGTACATCCTCTTAGTTTTTCTCTCTCTCTCTTTTCTCACCCTCCACACCACAAACTTTCTTTCACCAATAACTTCCTTTATTCTCCATTCACAATTGTATTTGTTCCCTCTTCATCTAGAGCCTCGGTTGTGTATAGATTACCCCTGAACCTCATCTTTCCTTTCCACCCACAACCTTTATCCCTCTCTTCCTCTTCCCGTTCTTCACTGAACTTGGAATTCTTACAATCATTCCTGAAATGAAAAATTCGATATGATTATTGAGGCGTCATATTTCTGTATACAGATACAAAAATAACTAGGATAACCGCATTCCCATTTTCGCATTCCGTCGTAGACATTGGGTCGAATAGAAAACCCAAATCTTATTAAAGAAAACAAACAAATTCCCAACGTCAAATAGCATTGCTGTGACGCACATAGATTTTTTGAAGTTTATATAAAGAGAATTTTAGATAGAAAATTCATCCCGGTTGCATTTCCAAAGGCTTTTCTGATCAATGCTGTCTTGATGAAATATGTATATTATGTGCATGTATATATTATTTATCAAAAGAATTTATTTTTCTGAAATACATCAACAGTTACAGTCTCACTATTTTACCTTATGACTGTGACCTCGATTGAATGACGTTTGTCCCCGTTGTAGATCAATTGTTGAATAATTATAATTCACGCAGACTCAACACACTATCTCATCAACATTAGCAAAATAAAGATTACCAGAAATCCTTTGTAGACACGTAATAATTTAACATGTATTGTTAAACGCCCTGTCTGGGGGTTAAGAATACAACTCAAGAATGTCTAGGTCTAAATCAATACTTGACAATTATCTAGATCGGTAAGGGATCTCATTAACAGCAAAATAACAGCACCCACTATGGCAACATGTTGCAACACGATAATGTATAAATACTCTTCTCTCTACAAAAATCATCCATCAATCTGCTATATTATTATATTTATTAACTATATCAATAAACCCAAAGAAAGGTCTGGAATCTTAGATTAGATAATATTTCATTGACACTATTCACTCCCTCTCCCTTTTGTGCGCACCATTTTATAGAATTAAAAAAAATTCGAAAAGCTTTGATATTTGCTATTTTGAAACAGAAAGTGTGTAGATTAATACAAAAAGGTGATAGCATGAGAGCGTATTAACCCAATCAACATGTATACGAAATGAAGGGAGAAGGCAAATGCACTTCGTGTAGTTTCAAGAATCTAGTATTTTCTCTAAGCCGGTAACATTGGTTCGATGAACAAAACTGTGTATTAGCCAACACCTATGTATTAGCCTACACGTATGCAATGTCACAATGCCTTTTGAAGCATCACGAGAGAGTAGCAAATAGTCAAACGGAAATCAGGGATGCAAATACACAATGTACTATAAAAAGTAAATAAATATTAGTTGTAAGATAAAATTTTTAAATGAATTATATAGTGATTAAACTAACTTAATGATTAAAACAAAACTGACAATGAAATCCAAGGATAGAAAATTGAAAAATTGCATGGTACTGAGCCAAAAAATATTAAAGAACATACACATGACAAGTAGGCTCCCAAACCAGTTTTATGGTGTCATTGTGTGAGCGTTCAAACTCTTTTGTTTTTCTATATCGAGTAGTAAGAAAGCAATACATGGCCTTATTTGCAGTATATCATAACTGTTTTGTTGTTGTTGTTGTTGGTGGTGGTGGTGGTGGTTGTGATGGGGATGATATTATTATTGTTGTTATTATAAATATTATTTTTATCATTATTATTATCATCATCATTATTATTCTCCTGATGACTACATAAACACTGCCAGAAATGTAATTCCAACCAGCGGGCGATCCCAGCTCACGAAAATTGATACCTGGTCTAACATCTGAACTTCTGAACTTCCCTGGTCCAGCTTAGCCAACTCATCCCTCTAGACATGTCCCAGGCATTCCATCTGTGGCTGAAGACGGCCCACTCTCGATCCCTGGTGTCTGCCCTATTGGTATCCCGAGGGATCCTCTAACTTAATAATGGTGCCAACTTGGGGACTTGCTGGAATGCGCATGAGTCCCGCGGTTGCCACATTCTGATAAACCAAACCGACGTGAATGTTGTGCAATTTGTTATGTCGTTCCTATTTTGTAATGGTGGGATTATGTCGTAATGCGAAACCCTTGTTAAATAATTATGTTTCATACTATGTATAGCGAGTGCGTTCTGCTGATATCACAATTTGCTGCAGATGCCAGAAGCAAATACACGTCACATTAATATATAACTACACCAGAGTTTAGCTTTAACTGAAAATCGCCACTGTAATAAACAAAAAACACGCCCCAACAATTAGCAACCACGTCTTAATCAAATTACAATTGCGTGTCACTCAAAATTTCAAATACACGTCACTTAAAATAGCAAATGCATATAACACAATTGAATATCTAAACGTTGCAGCAAGAAACAAACACACATCACATAAAAGATCAAATACTTATTATAACCCCAAGCAGCAATCACATGAAACTTAAGTACTAACTACTTACCACAAAAGGTTGCAGTCACAGGCCTAAGAATCTTCATGTATAGGTCGGTAATAGCTTGACTTTGTATCTGGTCTGTAGCTGGACTAGCGTGGCACACGTTTGATCAAGACAAACCTACAACACAGTGATTTAACCGTCTGTAGCCACTGTAACTACAATAGTTACATGACTTGCTATTTCAGGTAGCACGTAATCACGGCTGTATTCATTTGTTCCCCGCAATAATCTTTGTTTGGGCAATTAGGACCTGTTGAATCCCTGATACTCTTAACAAGAGAAAGGAAAAAATTGAAAGCCCAGGACTCAGTCCTGTGAAATGCGTTTTCTACTATAGTCCTCTGTAGCTCAACAGCGACCTTGATACTTCGATTATGAACAAGATAAGGGAGACCAATGCCATGTAGTTTTTGTTGTATGATACCCTGGCGTCCCTAGGATTTTGTTCTGAACCCGTCTTGCCACAAGTTAGAATTTTGCGTGGCGTTTCTTCAGACCTAGATGGTCCAAAGTCGTTGATTCGTCAAATTTTTGCCTTAGATGAAGAACACCCATCTTCTAAAAACACATTACATCTTGTTCAAGTTCAGGAACAATACCTTTAGCTAGACAAAATACTTGATGGTTATCCTCGCTCCTGCCTTGTACCCCATAACATTTTGACCTTACTTTCACAAACGCTTGATCTTATAAAAACTCTCTCCTTTCTGTCTGCCTCGCCGTCTGTCTGTCTGTCTGTCTGTCTCTCATCCCTCCCTCCCTCCCTCCTTCTCTCACTCTCTCTAGTTCTATTTCTCTCTATGTCTCCCCCTCTCTCTCTCTCTCTCTCTCTCTCTCTCTCTATCTATCTATCTCCATATTATTTTTTATGTCTAAATTTTCCCATCTAAAACTGCAGGTGAATTGTCAAGGACAGTGTCTTAAAAATAAACCAGTTCTTAACACTGTATTAAGCCTATTCCAAAATTCCTATAAAATATGGTAAATATACCAACACGCGCCAAACTTCACCACAAAATGTAATACAACAAGACAAAACTATGTTAGTAGTGAGCAGCATGCCATGGTTCTGTTTGTAAACTCTATGCGCCTGTATTGTGCTATTCGAATAAACAATGATAAATACATCGATTTACTGCAGAGAGATCTGGCAACAGATAGTCTATGTGTGTATGTGGACTGTCTGTCTGAGCATTATATTTAGTTCACCAGAGGTCGTCTGACTTACATTGACTTCTACATGAAGACATGGGATAAGATTGAAAAGTCGTTAAATATGTTCAACGGCCCTTCCATTTCATCGCCTACTCTTACTGATCAATGCGTCAAGTATTTCCGTCGATGTTGTAATGAAAATAATCCTTTTCTCAACGCCTGAAAGACATACCAATGTAGTTAGTTCTGGTATTGTTCAAAGCAAAAAATCATTATTAGCTGACCAAATTCGCTCAGATAAGTGGCTTTTTTCAACTTCTCAGTTATCTTTCATTTCGTGACCACTCATAAATGACTTAACTCCCCAAATATACTGATCAGTGACTTTTAATAATTTTGTGTACTGACATGGGACTTCATACTCACCAAATGTTCACCCATGTAATTGCTAAAGCTTGGATAAACAGGTTAGCGTGTTAGACAATGAAGTTTATGAATTTAGAAACCAATTCAATGTCAAAGAATTATGAAAACTCACTCTTTAGCTGGTTGTTTATCCAGTCATCCGATTACCTAGTTACTGTGCGAGTTACCTGATTAGCCGGTACCCCAGTTACCAAGGCGTTACATTAGTCAGCTATGCATTAGATTAACCATTCATCTAAACTTGGATATCCATTATATAACTAAATTGCATAATAATGCATGTATGATGCTTATTCTCCATTCCTCCATTTTCCTCTACTTTTCTTATGCAAGGAAATGTATATTATAATACTTTCTTCTTACTCTGACTATGGCTCTCTATCCAACCGTCATAGCTAATTATTTCATGCACAGATGCACGCATGCACGCGATACCTACGTGCCTCCTGATACATGCACTTGTGTGCGGCTCTCTCTCCCTGCGGTGCCCATGTTTCTACTCACAAGCTTAACGAGTCCCTGGGGCCCGGAGCTTCACCTTGAGAGATGTCCGGGAATTACCGCACACAGCCCGGGCAAGCCTCCAGGTCCCTGGGCCGCATTGTTTCAGGTCCAGTTGGGCCATCCCTGGAGCCAGGGCTTGTGGTTTCTCTAACTGGATTAGGTCCAAGAGATCTAACAGGACTAAGACAAACGCCAGACCACGACACGGGGTATACAATTAAACGTAATTGATCTACGTCTAATTCTTCTACCCCCTGCTCGCTGAGCTTACTTAGAGACACAAGTACTCACACCACCACCTTCTGTCCCTCACATCACATTGTCAGACGTTAGTCTTGGAACCCGCCCACACTGTTGCATTATACTAAGCAGATAACTAACAACCAAACGCCCTCCCCCCTCCGGTCCCCAACTGATCATTCCTAGTATCCCACAAAAGCACTCTTGAAATAATTATGCAAATTAATGACTTAACGTGGAGGAAATTATAAAGCATTTTGATGGAGTAGAGATATTTTTCTTCTTATTTCAACGCAATTTATGTCTAGTAACTTTACATATCGAATGCACCTGTTCTAACACACTTTACACCTCTCTCGAACAAAGGAATCATAGGGGCTGTAAGTACAACGTCGCGGTAGCTTAAGACTCGTCGTAAGGCTTCTTATTCTCATATTCTTACGACCAGTCTGTAGCTACGGTTTATCGTAAATCTCATTGTGAAGAAATAATATGTTGAACAAGTTCTCGTCATTTTTATTGCGACGCTCGAACTTGACTTAAATTTAAATGACAAATTGCACCAGGGGAGAGGGGAGGGGGAAACGGAAGCATCATCACTTGCCAATGAACACACAGCCATAAAGGAACATAGGAATACGATAATGTATACCACAAAGAGTATTGTAATTTATTAGGCAGACCATTCGAATAGTTATAATTTTAGCTGGAATTTCAGGCACAATTTCCGAATTTTTAAATGATGGTATGAATACCATGGTGATGTGGATCACCGGGCATCAAACTTTTTTTTATAGCTAATCAAAGACCAAGCTTGTTTCGCCATTTTGCTGTGACGGCTGATTATACTTTTGTTGGCTGAATATTTCAATATACGTACAACGAAGTAAAAGCAATAACAGTACTAGTACTTGGGATTTCATATCAACGTATTTAAAAAAAATGTAAAAATAAAATTGAGTGTGCCCTCACTGAGCATTTCTTGTGCACTTCATCATGTCAAGGGGGATCCAACATTCCTATAAAAAATTAATGGTCAGTACACAAACACAAACTACAAGCAACGTGCCAAATTTCTCTACAGATGCAAAAAGACAAAACTGTGTTCGTAATGTTTGGCATGCCGGGTTTCTGTTTGTAACCTCTGTATGATGTATTTTGCTATTCGAATAAACAATGATAAATACATCGATCCACTGGCACTGCAGAGAGATCTGGCAAAAGATAGGTCTGTGTGTGTATGTGGACTGTCTGTCTGAGCATTATATTTAGTTCACCAGAGGTCAACGTCTGACTTACACATAATTATTTCTACAGGAAGGCATGGACGAGATTGAAAAGGCGCTCAATATGTTCAGCGGCCCTTCCATTTCATCGTTACGCTTACCATTAGGGCGTCAAGTTTTTCCGTCGATGTTGTAATGAAAATAATCATTTTCTCAACGCCTGAAAGACAAACCAGTGTAGTTCATTCTGGTATAGTTCAAAGCAAAAAACAATATTAGCTGACCAAATTCGCTCAGATAAGTGGCTTTTTTCAACTTCTCAGTAATCTTTTCATTTCGTGTACTGACCACTCATAAATGACTTAACTCCCCAAATATACTGATCAGTGACTTCTAATAATTTTGTGTACTGACATGGGACTTCACACTCACCAAATGTTCACCCTTGTAATTACTACTGCCTGGGTAAACAGGTGCGCGTGTCAGATAATGAGGTTTATGAATTTAGAAAACAATTCAATGTCAAAGAATTATGAGAACTAACTCTTTAGTTGGTTATTTAACCATTCACCCGATTACCTAGTTATTGTGCGAATAACCTGATTAGCCGGTACCCCAGTTACCAAGGCGTTACACTAGTCAGCTATTCATGAGATTAACCATTCATCCAAACTAGGATATCGCATTATATAACTAAATTGCATAATAATGCATGTATGATACTTATTCTCCAATTCTCCATTTTCCTCTACTTTTCTTATGCAAGGAAATGAATATTATAATACTTTCTTCTTAATCTGACTATGGCTCTCCATCCAACCGTCGTAGCTAATTATTTCATGCACAGATGCACGCATGCACGCGATACCTACATGCCTCCTGATGCATGCACTTGTGTGAGGCCCTCCCTGCGGTGCCCATGTTTCTACTCACAAGCTTAACGAGTCCCTGGGGCCCGGGGCTTCACCTTGAGAGATGTCCGGGAATTACCGCACACAGCCCGGGCAAGCCTCCAGCTCCCTGAGCCGCATTGTTTCAGGTCCAGTTGGGCCATCCCTGGTCCCCGGGCTTGTGGTTTCTATAACTGGATTAGGTCCAAGAGCTCTAACAGGACTAAGACAAACGCCAGACCACGACACGGGGTATACAATTAAACGTAATTGTTCTGATCTACGTCTCATTCTCATTCTCCTCCTCCCCCCTTTTCGCTTGAGGTTACTTAGAGACAGTAAGTACACTCACCACCACCCCCTTCTGTCCTGCACATCACATTGTCAGACGTTAGTATTCGGACCCGCCCGCACTGTTGCGTTATTACTAAGCAGATAACTAACAACCAAACGCCCTCCTCCCTCCGGTCCCCAACTGATCATTCCTAGTATCCCACAAAAGCACTCCTAAAATAATTATACAAATTAATGACTTCACGTTGAAAAATTATAAAGCATTTTGATGGAGTAGAGATATTTTTTCTTCTTATTTCAACGCAATTTATGTCTAGTAACTTTATACATCGAATGTACCTGTTCTTATGCACTTTACACCTCTCTCGAACAAAAGAATTCTAGGGGCTGTAAGTACAACGTCGCGGTAGCTTACGACTCGTCGTAAGGTTTCTTATTCTCATATTCTTACGACCAGTCTGTAGCTACCGTTTATAAACTTCAGTGTGAAGATATAATTATGTTGAGCAAGTTCTCGTCATTTTTATTGCGTCGTACGAACTTGACTTCAATTTAAATGACAAATTGCACCGGAAAAAGGAATACAATAATGTACGAGACCCAAAGTGTATTGTAATTTATTACTTACGTTAAGAAGAGGCAGATCATTCGAATAGTTATAATTTTAGCTGAAATTTCAGGCAATTTCCGCAGTGTTAAAAGATGGAAATAACAAAATAACGATGTGGATCACTAGAGGCATCAATTTTTATAGTTAATTAAAGATCAAGCTTGTGGCGCCATTTTGCTGTGACGGCTGATTATACTTTTGTTGGCTGAATATTTCTATAGCAACGAAGTAAAAGCAATAACAGTACTAGTATGTGGGATTTCATATCAACATATAAAAAAAAAAATTAAAAACACAGTTAGGTACTAAAAAGGTTAGTCTCAATGAGCATTTCTTGTGCACTTCATCATGTCAAAGGGGGCTCGGTAACCCTGGGGTAGAACATCGACTTCCGACGCAAAAGGTCTGGGTTCGAGCGATAGCACTCCCTACTGGTTGGGTCGGTGTCAGTTTAATGGAGTCATGGTATCCCCGCCCTGTCTCGTGTGTGGCAGCACATAAAATTGTCAGACGTCAGTCTTGGGGTCCGTCCACAATATAGCCTATATAGTGCTGATGTTGGACGTTAAACCAACTAAACAACAACAACAACAACTCAACAATCATCATGTCAACAAGAAATAATAAAAGTCATAATATTCAAGAAAATGCTGTTTGTGTAACGCAATGTATAACGAGTAAATGATGACTCAAGCCCTATTCTCCATGGCGAAGACTAAATATAAGAGCATAAACACTAATGGAGTATAATGATGAGGAAGTAAATAATCAACGAGCAAGATGGTAATCCATCATCAACAGCTATAATCAACGGTAATTTGGAGCTGGCGATATCAGAGTTCCCTTTGCGTTCCTCTCCCAGAGAGCATCATTATCTTAATTATATTAACATACGAGCCAACTCTCCGCCTAAATACGTTTATGTAAGCATTTTGGACTAATATTGACCATTCTGAGGTTGACTGGGTTGGCAGCGCCATATGAATAGCTAAACTCTGTTTTCGGTCACTTCTCACGAACCTGGGTGAAGGTCAGAGGCTGTTGTTATTTGCATGTTCTAGTGAATTCTTTATTAGATGAGTGAGCTTAGAGAATGCATGTGGCCGATTAAGAAATAACAATTACTTAATCTTTGGTTGCTTTTCCCCCGACTGATTGGGTTCGTGTCGGTAAAAAAAATAATGCGATCGCCTGGAATATCATATCAATCCTGTCGCTATTCAAGCTCTGTTTCTGTGCAGCAGCTAATAAAATCGTCAGACATTCGTTTAAAGACCCGTCAACCACATAACTTAGTCGCTGCCATTCAAAGAAAAGAAACAGAGACAACACAACACAAAACCCTATGATGTAATAATGTTTAACGAATGTCAAGTCTAAAAATAAAAAGAACATATTGGTTCTTGTTGTTGAACAACTCTCATCACGCTGAAACTCAATAAAATGTTACATGGCTTCCAACGAAGCAAGAGTATGTTGTTTAGATATTAGTTTAATTCTAGGGTATCTCGTGTGAGAGCCCCAGGATTAACGTTTGACACTTTCTCGTGCTGCCACGCAAAGTTAGAGCGAGGATACAGTGGCCACTAGCTCAGTTGTTGTTGTTGATGTTGTTGTTGTTGAGTTGGTTTAAGGTCCAACATCAGCACTATATAGCCTATGTTGTGGACGAGCCCCAAGACTGACGTCTGACAATTTTATGTACTGCCACACACGAGACAGGGCGGGGATACCCTGACTCCTGTCTCAGCCGGTCACATCAAACTGACACCGACCCAACCAGTAGGGCGAACTCGGACCTTTTGCGTCGGAAGCTGATGTTCTACCCCAGAGCCCCCCCCCCCCCCCACTAGCTCAGCCGATCGCATTACACTGACATCAACCGATGGGGTAGGGAACACAACATTAAGATTCGAACAGAAGTCTCCTTATTTAAAAAAAAAACTAGCGCTCTATCAACAGAGCCACTTCGCCCTCTACAAAGGTGACTGCACCATGTTTTACAGACTGACCAGGACTAGCCAGACAGACATGCTGGTATTTAATTTGTTCCTGGGATACTGAGGTCGACTGTTACAGGAAAGATGGGGAGATTATGAAGAAAAAACTTCCTGGGGCGGAAAGAACGATAAGCGGACCTGGTTGTATAAGTACTAGTCTGTGTGTAACTCTGGTGCCTTTCAATCATTTTACGTTGCGTGTTGTTAAGTGATCCTTATCAGTCTGCGGTTGTGCGAATCCATTTTTACCAGGTCTGGGATCCTTGTAACACTTGAAAGAAAAAGCATATTCAGGTGGTTAAAATGTAAAAAAAGTAAAGTTATATTGTGCATCCTTGTCTGCGTCATATTATTCACACTCGGTGTTAAAAATTGGTAACTTGCAAGAAAATGTACATTTTTACACTTTAAGTGAATACGATAAACCAAAAAAATGCCTATTTAGGGTTAAAGAAAGCCATCTTTTCTCGAACTATTTTATATTTACTAGATATTGCTAAGACTTAATGCTTCGCACAGAATCTTCTAATGTAAGTTTAGGAGCCACATGACTGCAGGATCTGAATGGGTGTTTGTTTCCTATATTATTTTATGCAAGCAGGATATCTTTGTCATAATTCGGTTTGAAACTGTCGCAAACTGCTACCTAAAGTGCATGAAGAAACGATTCAAGCCAGTATAGTAGCCTTATGAGGTTGAAATTTACTACATGTATTTCCAAACAGAAATATACCAGCAGCGAATTATTCAAGACTTATTTTCATTTGAAAAGGCCCTATCTTGCAGAAAGGTCTTACCAAAGCTGCTAAACATGAAGATAAACTCTAAAAAAAAGGGTAAGATTATACCCGAGAAGCAACAAGATAGGCTACGATATTTATTTACTTGAAGGAAAAACAACCAAGATTGAGAAGAAAAAAAAAAGAAAACTATATGTGCGTTTTGTTTTCTTCTAACTTAATTAGCTTGGTCACATAAACTTTGACCGATAAAACGAAATCTACACCTCTATTGGCTTAAGTTTCTTTAAGCATGTTTTAATATTTTGTGAATATGGGGTGTTGACAGTGAACATCAAGATTACCATATCTAAAATCTCTCTAAGCCTGTACAATCTATATCTAGACCTAGATTAGCTCCATAAAGGCCTACACCATTGATCTCAATCTAGGTACAGCTCCCGCTTGCAGTGTGGCCTCAGACGTACTCATCGCTTAACATGCAGTTGTCTCGTTTTGATGATGATGATGATGATGATGATGATGATGATGATGATGATGATGATGATGATGATGATGATGATGATGATGATGATGATGATGATGATGATGATGATGATGATGATGATGATGATGATGATGATGATGATGATGATGATGATGATGATGGTGATGGCGAGGAATATGATCATGATATTGATGATATTATTAAATAAATTAAAAAAAAACCCACTTCCATCCACTATTTACATTGTCAAAAGCCTTATGTCTGACCCCCAGGCGATGTAGAAAACATACCTTTTTAAACTTAAATTCTTTAGGAACTTTCAGAACAATTGTCGTGGTGAGACATGACTATGAATAATGTATGGCCTCTCTTTGAAGAATGAAGATGTTCCGTCGCTTATAGCAGTGTCGTGATTCGATTAACATGGATGCAACGCATTCGCTCTCATGCACCATAACCCACACTTCTTCGTTTATCAGAGATAAGCAAGTCGCTTCCCTTATTCTCTTTTGTGTTCTACACTGTCGACATATACAGACAGGATCGAATATTGAAATGAGTGTTATAATATGGCAAAAGATTCGATAAAGTATAGTTTTACAAACCTCTACCCATCCACCCCCAACAAAAATGGTATAAGTTTACACTATTAGATAGTAAAAGTAGCTTGATTCAATACATCATCAATTTGCGAAAAAAGGTGATAATCAATAAAAGTACATCTACCAATCACATGAATAATAATAATGTAAACAATGTTTGAGATAACCATTTCCTTGCTCGAGTTTTTGTACTTGGCAACTTTGTTTCTCACAAAACGCTTTTTTATATCTCTGCTCTTTAGTAAAACTCTCTGTAAGACACATACGCTTGGACCTGTGTGTCTGTAAATATCTACGTGTGCGTCTCATTTAAATTTTATTATATGGTGCTCGTTAATAAGGACATAATGAGCTCGAAATTCAGTTTTAGAGTTTCCGTCTCACGAACAGTTTTAGATTCTCAAAAAGGTCACCCGTTGAGATCATAAAAGCTAAAATCTGAAAAAGGTCAGTGAAGTGTATTGCTAGAGAACCTGGATGGTTGTCGTTCTTTGCGAGCTTAACAAAAACATTTATTTATTGTGTCTGCTTATTGTTTGTTTACTATTCCAATACCTTGGCATTTTTTTACCACTCGAACTTAGCATTCTGAAAAACATTTTATAATCTCCTACATACGTTTTATAACAGTCTCTCGCAGCTTCTATTTATGCATCCCTTACAATATATGCATCAAATTGAAGGTAATTGAAAGTAGTTTCAAAATATGCATGTATAAAAAGAAAAGGTTGTTAGGTTTGCCGGCTTCGTACACTTCGTACATAAATATTTTTTCACGAACTAGACCTAAAATTCTGACCAGGTAGAACTGCTTAAGTTACTGAATAGTGAAAGTGTTAATATGTGTAAGAAAATTGCCCACTAATTAGAACCACCATAAACACAACCGCAACCGACAACAAACAAACAAACAAACAAACAAAAACAACAACAAAACAGCAACAACAACAACCTCAACATTAACAACAGAAACAACATGGTAATTCAGGAGCAACAGCTATGAAACATAATGATCATCTACATCAACAATAAACAAAAGAAATTATGCGATCTGCGAAACGGGCATGACGACAATTATGTTAATGCCAGAAAAGCCGTTATTGAAGTGAGTCAGCGCAATTAACTATGCTCTATAGCATACTCCACACATAAAGCTTTAGCCGTTACTCTGGGTCCAGAGCAACCAAACTTGTTACACGCAGCATAGTAGTTTGACCATTATGATGACCGCAATCCAGTGGGGAGCGTCGGGAGCATTGAATTTAGGGGGTACTCACTCCCCAACCAGACCTTTTGAAAGCTCCATCGTTGTCGACTCCACCATGATCTCTTCATGTACCATTTCTTCTTCTCAGTATCCAACGTCCTGATTTACATACACTCAGTGTTAGATCTAGGATCACAAGTACAAAGACGAAGATGGTTAAGTGTTTGACTCCGGGCGAAATGTGTAATAACGGGACTTAGTCGGCCGTCTATATTTTGTTCCTCTCTTTACTTACTGCCTCTAGAATTAAATACCAAAAGGTCAAACTTGGGCTGTAGCCTCCATCATATTTACGGGAATCCTATATTGTTTGCAAACCAATTATCTCAATGTATAATCCTGATATGCATGTGACTCGTGACTCATATTCCTCATGCAATACAGCATTTCAGATACCCTGCAAATGAAGCCTCAATTAATAACACAGGGAAAAACTTATTTCATCCTAAACAAAAATCTCGGCTTCACCGTGTCTACATTAAAGTCCCCCCCGCCTCGCATTCAGTATTTGATTTCTTTAGAGAACATGAATCAGTGAAGCTACTGCTTTGAGAGTGATATAATTATGGGTTCACAAAAAGTAAAGTAAGTTAAAAAAAAAACACCCAACAACCACGAGATTCTGAAAATACCACAAGCCACCGCCGACCACACATAACTTTACAATGTTGCTAGGCTTGGTGAGTAGATCTAGTGATGAATTTAAATTACCCACATATGTTAGTTAAGCGTTGTCTATGTTATTCAACTAAGTTGTCTTTTAAACTGTAATGCAATGTACATTTTGTGAAATTAAGAATTCCAATTATAATTTTTTGTCAGCGTCGTGGGCCAAATCTTACGCTGATACAGCTTAAATGAATTCCAAACATCTCGTTTGTCCGAGTCTGTAATTGTAAGCAAGGACTTATCTAACTGTTTTAACGCATGGCATAGTAATATTCCTTCTGTTTATATTTGGACAACTGTTTAAAGGTCATAATGGTAAGAGTTTTAGCACACACAAAAATTCTAGCATGCCCTTATGGTACTCACTCGAAAAAATCGAAAATTACTGAAAATACCTCCAAATCTAGGATAAAAAGTTAACAAAGCAATACAAAGAGTATATATTTACCTTTTTAACATTATTCAAACAGCGATAAAATTCTTTCCTCGCAAAACGCTTCATACCACAATTATTATACTGACTACTTTGCTAGTACATTGTTTCAACAAGTCTATCGTTTTTTCCACCGGTTGGTCCCCAATGAAAGTCTACAGAAAAAAAAGTATGATAATAACTCGACCAATGTTTTACTGTTCTATCAAGCCCCAACCAAATAACCAGTCCTAACAAGTAGGTATCTCCCTCTATCCGGGTTTTAACGTCTCCTATATTTCCCTGAGGAATCCTATCATGAAGGCACGTCAGTCTAGCTTAGATTGAAATGCAAAAAATTACCCCAAAATCAATCTATGAACTCGTAAAGAGAGTGAAAAGGTTTTTACGAAAACAAGCAGCCTTTGCATTACACTTCACCCGCAGAACAGGTTCAAGTGAGCTGGTACAATTTAGATTACCAAACCCTGCATTCATGCGCATAGCTGAATGCAATAACACATACTTGACACATTTCTCACTTCGCTGGGGGAAAGGTTAGAGGTGATTTTGGATTATTGGATTAGTTTTTCGGAACTGTTGTTGTTGATGATGATGATGATGGTGGGGTAATAATTGATTGTTGTTATAATTATTAATTTATTGTATAATTATACGTTGGTGGATTCCATGCATTGTGAGAAAACGTACGTTGGTTGATTCCATGCATTGTGAGAAAACGTTGCGGGAATATAAATCTCATTTTCCGAGAGGTTTTATTCCAGTTTGGTGGTTTTACAGAAAACGTAGGTTGTGCTAACAGCGGTGATATTAGCTTGCACCAACCGTAATGATTTTTAAAGGATTCAAAAGGTTTTTAAAGCACTGCACGTGAAACCTATGTGCTACTGTGTATTACACCAGAACGAGTACTTGTGCCTCAGACTTAGGTGTATACATACACGCCAAGAAAACATATTTTGTCTCCGTCAGGAGGTATTAAACGATCCTCAGACTTGCGTGTGTTACTGGAGTGTGAGTACGGACTAGATTACCTGTCTGACTGTCTGACTGTCTGTCCTTCTCTCGTCCTCTCGGCGATTTGGCACACTCGCTAGAAGATTTTGGCGTTTGCTCGCGAGACAAGACCACTGTTGTTATGAGTAAAAATAAAGATAAGGTAAATAGGGAAACGGCGTGTCTTTGGAGTGGTTCATCATTTCGAAACGAAAGAACTAAAGCGATTCAGTTGTGTGAAAGACTTTTCCATCAGAGGACGTTTTAGATTGTTAGTCTTCAGTTACACACTATTGTGTTAAGTATAGTTTTTATTACTCTTTTTAGGTTTGGTATTTATCATTTTATAAATATTTTTAATATCACAAACAGTGTTCTCCAAGAGAAACGGATTGAAAAACGCTACTCTCGTGGATTGTGACCTCGTATTTCTCATTGGTTCTCACTTCTAAGGAGAAACAGATAGATTAATATCTTTAGTGGTAAAAGGCCAATAGGCTGCATGTATCAAGCTTGTGGTTTGAGGCGAGCGAGTAGGCTGAGTCTGCAATTCTCTGGACTAGCAATCATATCAGGATACCCACTGTTTAAATCTCAGCCGGTGCATCACGTCTCATCCTAGGGAAACCCATAGAAACCTACGTCTCATTCTAGGAAACCTAGAGAAAAGTACGTCTCATTCTAGGAAACCTAGAGAAAAGTACGTCTCATTCTAGGAAACCTATAAAAACCTACGTCTCATTCTCGGAAACCTATAGAGACCTAAAGCTCATAAAACAATCAGAACTCATTACTCAAATGACGCCATCTATATGACCCACTGGCCCCAGAAATGCCCACAGCGCACCGGTCAGTATGGGGGCCAACACATCCGCTCTGTACGCCCACAATGAGACGTCGATTCCAGGACGTTCTACGGGTCAATTTCACTGCTACGTAAGTTTGTCTCTTGCTTTTAGAAAGCTGCGCTCTACTACAATGTGTTTTATTTTAACAAGTAAGTGTGTGCCTTACTATTAAAAATCCATGTTCTACCATGACATTTAGGTTTTATTAACTGTGTACGTTTGTACACTCCTCATATTACTGCGACATTTAGGTTTAATTAACTGTGTAAGTTTGTACACTCCTCATGTTACTGCGACATTAAGGTTTCATTAACTGTAAGTTTTTAACTCCTCATATTACTGCGACACTCAGGTTTAACAAATTTGTTTGCGTTTGTACATACCTCATATTACTGCGACATTATACATTCGTCATATTACTGCGACATTTAGGTTTAATTAACTGTGCAAGTTTTTACATTCCTCATATTACTGCGACATTAGGTTTAATTAACTGTGTAGATTTGTTCATTCCTCATATTACTGCGATATGCAGGTTTAATCAACTGTGTAAGGTTGTACTCCTCATATTACTGCGACATTCAAATTTAATTAACTACGCGAGTTGTTGCCTTGCCGATTAGACGCCACTTACCACTGAGTAATTCACATTTAAATAACTAAGTTTTTGTCTTGCTATTAAAAATCCACGCACTAATGCGACATTCACATCAAGAAAGTATGAAAGTGTGTGGGTTGTTATTAGAAAGCTAGACACTGCTGGGACAAACTCCTCATATTACTGCGACATTAAGGTTTCATAAACTGTAAGCTTGTAACTCCTCATATTACTGCGACATTTAGGTTTAATTAACTGTGTAAGTTTGTACATTCCTCATATTACTGCGACATTAGGTTTAATTAACTGTGTAGATTTGTTCATTCCTCATATTACTGCGATATGCAGGTTTAATCAACTGTGTAAGGTTGTACTCCTCATATTACTGCGATATTTAGGTTTAATATACCATGTGAGTTGGTGCCTTGTACAACATCACTAAGTAGTTCAGATTTAATTAACTAAGTGTGTCTTGCTATTAAAAATCCACGCACTAATGCGACATTCACATCAACTAAAAGTATAAAAGTTTGAAGCTTGCTATTAGAAAGCTAGGAACTACTGGGACATTCAGATTGAATTAACTATATAAGTTTGTGCTTTTCGATCATACCTCACACTCTGTTCTTTGTTGAATTTAATTAATCCTCAATACATTTGTGTCGCACAAGTTCTACTTCGCTCACTTAGATTTAATTACTAAATTTTATCTGTAAGCATGTCTCTAAAAATGACACACAAAATTAATTGTATTGCGAGATGTAGATATAATAATTATGACAAGCTGTTTTTTTTTACTCCGCAAACAATTCTACTGCGACATTAATTTTTAATAATTATGGTTATGCATGTTTGTTTGTTTTTGTCTGTTCTGATTTTAGATGAAATAATTATGACTATGCATCAAGTTCTACTGCGACACTCATATTTAATAATTATGAATGTGCAAGTTTGTGTTTTGCGAACATATACAATTACACTGCAATACTGAAGTTGAATACATTGTAATGACTATGCAGGTTTGTGTTTTGTGACTTTATATCAAATTCTACTGCGGCATTTATAGTTAAAAAATGATCATGCAAGTTGCAATGTTTAAGATATGTTTGATTTGTTCGTGGTGCCATTGTCAGGTGGGGTGCTTATTTGTTAGCAGTTTGACTATTCAATATGCCCCAGGTTGGTGGCAGTGGTGAAGCCTATACTGACCCTTTATCGTTACTTTTTTTAGGATTAGGATTAAGGTAAACTTTTGCTGAGCAGAACAAGCCTAAGGAGTCATTGGTTTGCACTGACCAAAACCTGTTTTCAATGACTTAAAGAACCATATTTATGATAAGACGTTTAAAAACTGAATTAATTGTATGACCTACTAATTTCTTAGTACATGTACTAAGTTTTGATGAGGTTTACAAGTGCTCCAAGGCAAGCCAAAGTAGTAAAACTTGATCGTTAGTCTTTTAATTTCGTTCCCTATGAAAAATCTACTTTTATTCTGTGATGTTTTAGTAAGGTTGAAATGGTTTTATAATTTGATTTTTCCATTTAGACATACTAAATGGTGCATTTAAGCGTTTATTACAATGGAAATATTAGAAAAATATGAATACAAGCATTTATAATGCCTATGATAATTGTTTTAAAATCATTTCTATAAAATATCAAAATGGCCTCTACATTTTCAAACTTAACATCCTAGTTCATTGCGATGAATACCTGCGTAGTCTGGTTACATTTTTGAACTAACCACGTATGTTTTTTTTTTAAGATTTAGTTTACAAATTTCTCTTGCCAGTCTGCTCTCCAAATATGTTTTTGTTCACCATGACCTGACGGATCCGCTAGCCCCCCTCCTTCCCCACCTCCTAACAATACAGACTCAACATGTTGTCGATTTGTCTTTCAAAATAGACCCCCCTCCACGCTACACCTGCCTAACTCAAGGTATTTGACATAACTGAGCAGTGTTGCTCTTAGCCCTTTCAATACGCACGTTTAACGTCCAAAATAGATGTGTGAATACTGGATGTGTTAACACCTGTTACCGTGTAATGTTCAGGTAAATCCACGAATCAACAACGTTATCTAGTAAGTTCGGACACTTATAGTATATCTATCTTAACACGATGTGTTTTCTCACCCCCTTTCCCCTCTCTTCACCCTCCCCTCTCTTCATCCTCTCCAGCGCCGGCCGTCCTTCCCCCAGGGCGGGTTCGAGTCCAACAAAAGTCGCCAGGAGCGCCTAGCCCGGGCCGAGAGACGGCGGACCATCCCCGTGTGCCAGTTGCCCGAGACGGACGAGGACGAGGACGACAGTGACGAGGGCGACAGCGAAGATGACGACAACACCGAGGAGTATCCAGGGGACAGGTATGGTCGGGAGACGTACAGCCAGTCCGCCTACGGGCGGCCCAGGCCAGGCTCCCAGCACTGCAGGGGCTGCCCGCTCTTCTCCACAAACCGGCGCCAGCGCCGGGCCTTCGTCTCGCGGAGCCGAGACATCGAGGAGGACGACCTGTCCGGCGGATCCCAGCTGTGCGAGGTGGAGGACACGGAGGATATCGCGACCTGCTCCTCCCCCAACCTCCTCCAGCCCCCGCCCCTCATCGCCTCACGGGCTAACTCCTCCAGAGCGGCAGTCTCGCGCTGCCGGTGCGGGCTGTTCAGGAACGGGAATGTCCGGAATGGGGTGCACAACAAACTCAATAACAGCCTGAAACTGCGGCATGATGCGAAAAACATGTTAGGCTTAGAAAACAACGAAACGGCAATTTGTGAAACGGCAGCTGATGATACACATATTGTGATAGGCGAAAGGAGATCTTCCGGGAGGCGAGGAGACACCAGTGTCGTTTGGGAGGACGAGAGAGCAGCTAACGCAGATAGTGTAGATAGGACAAATAGCAAAGGCTGCAGGAATGGCGCAAACAGAGAAGACGCTATGTCTTTCCAGGACAGGTCGAGCTTCAAACGTGACCTGTCCAGACGCAAGGCCCCAAACACTAGCGGCAGCACCGCCAAACGGTCCAAGAAAAAGCGTCGGTCACGTGAGACGGTTATTCTGAATGTGGGCGGTCAGACCTTCGAAACGTATCGCTCCACGCTCAGGCGCCTGCGCACTCCCATCTTTGACAGTGACGCGGCCATGCAGCGCTACTTCCGCCGATCACACGGGGACTACTTTTTTGACCGAGACGCCACGGCGTTCTCTTCTGTTTTGAATTTTCTGAGGACAGGAGAACTGCACATCCCTACCAACATGTGCGGCCCCGCGTTACAGGTAAGTGTGTGTATTTGGTGTTAGTGCTTTCCATAGCCATCCAAGTACAAATCTATGACTTTGTCGTTTTCTCTTAAATTATTAACAACTGAATTAGCCATACAGCAATAGAATTTTAAAAGTTAAAAAAAAAAGTATCCACGAAATTCGAATAAAAACCTCTTGAACAAGTCTTGAATAGTTATTGATCAGGACAATCAAAGGTTTTGAGGTATCAATAAATATGTCCTTTACTTTGTCCTACCTATTGCTGAGTTTGTATCGACATAAAACTATGAAACATAGTCAAAGAACACGTCCATGATACACAAAGGTTTTAATTTTTTACTCAATTTTTACAAATATTCTATATGTTGTTTTACATTAAAAAAGATTTGAATAATTTCAGATACAGATAAACAGGCATTGTATGAAGTTTTTGAAACTTTTTTTTTCTTTTGTGCAACAATGTTTACCATTGCGATGAAACGGTAAAGAGACTGGAGCAAATATCCCTACACCCACACACAAACCATCGAGTCACCATTGCAGGTTGGGGGCACCGAATTCTCTACCCGCCATGAATCTGCGTGTCGTAGGTTAAGACTAATTCATTTACCTACAACAGCAAGGAAACAAGGGACTCTCCCTGACTGCATTGTACTTGGAAAGAAGGGGACGGAGCGAGAGCATACTGGATTTGTCTATAGACTGCTGTGTTGTTAAACAAACCCCTTGACACCGTGTTAAATATTGCCACCATAGCAAGTTAATGTGCTCTGATTTTGGTAGAGAGGAAGCCATGGTTCTCATGTTGGCAATACGAATCCGCGCGACCATCAGGACTTGGTATGGTACATTCTAACGACACTGATACACCGGATAGGATCGGAAACAAAGCACACTCGCTGTATCAACTTGGTTATCTCAAACATCTTACAGAGGAGAAACGATACATGCTGCTTAGATTTGATGTCACCGAGGTTTATAGATACAGTTTATCACTGGTTTGCTTTGGTTTAGGGACAAAGTGAAAACCACCTTTCAAAAGGAACAGAACTGAAATCCAACGAACACGCAAAACGCTTTTAAAAGACTCCACGTGAAAAAATATACATATGTTACAGAAAGGAGTCTAAGAATGATTCTAAAGGTTAAACAGACAGGTAGGGATCTAAAATAGATAGGGATCTGAACTTACAAAGATTCACGTATGATATAAATAGGAACTAGACGCTACAAGTGGATGAGTCACACCCTCGAAAAGCCAAATAGCATCAGTAACAAAAAGGAAAAAGACAGGAATTCTCAGAGTAAACGACCAAAATGCCATCATCTCATCACCATACCGGTACGTTCACTGTGTCAGACACAGTCTCCCTCAGAAGAAAATCAGAATCTTTGACTATCCCTCTGCCTTGATGGGTCTCCTTTGTAGCCACTTACTGACGCCACCCACCAATTCACTTCTACTTTTTATTTTCCTTTTCCCTAGATTTGTAATGTACTAAGACTGGTGAAAACGAGTTGTGCTCTTATTTCCACATCGAATACTTTTCTATATTACTAATTGGGGTGGCGCGGTGGCCCAGGGGTGGAACATCGGCTTCCGACGCAAAAGGTCCCGAGTTCGAATCCTGGCTGTTGCAATCCCTACTGGTTGGGTCGGTGTCAGTATAATGTGACCGGCTGAGACAGGAGTCATGGTATCCCCACCCTGTCTCGTGTGTGGCAGCACATAAAATTGTCAGACGTCCGTCTTGGGGCCCGTCCACGATATAGCCATAAGTTGCTGATGTTGGACGTTAAAAACCCAACCAACCAACCAACCAACTATATTACTAATTGTAGTAGTAGTAGTAGTAGTAGTAGTAGTAGTAGTAGTAGTAGTAGTAGTAGTAGTAGTAGTAGTAGTAGGAGGAGGAGGAGGAGGAGGAGGAGCAGCAGCAGCAGCAGCAGCAGCAGTAGTAGTAGTAGTAGTAGTAGCAGCAGCAGTAGTAGTAGTAGTAGTAGTAGTAGTAGTAGTAGTAGTAGTAGTAGTAGTAGTAGTAGTAGTAGTAGTAGTAGTAGTAGTTGTTGTTGTTGTTGTTGTTGTAGCAGGAGCAGTAGAAGAAGCAGTACCAGCAGTAGCAGCAGCAGCAGCAGCAGTAGCGGCAGTAGCATATTGTAGTTGTAGTAGTAGGTTAGTTATTCCAATGATTTTTAACCACACAAACCCCGTGGTCCCCGCCCCCTCCTCTGTATTGCAGAGCGAGCTGGAGTTTTGGGGGATTGAGGAGGTGGACATCGCACGGTGCTGCTGGACACAGTACAACATGCAGAGCGAGTTGGAGTTTTGGGGGATTGAGGAGGTGGACATCGCACGGTGCTGCTGGACACAGTACAACACCTGGAAGACGCAGTGCCGCTCCCTGGAGAAGCTGGAGTATGACCGGAAGTTCTCCACGACGCAGCAGGTGAGGCTTGGCAAGTTTCAACACCTGCGCTCCTCTTGTTTTTCGTTACTCGTATATGCAATTATTAGTATTGGGTTTACGTCAAGGATTTACAGTCTTAGCCGGATGTCAGTCTGCATCGCGGACTTGCCACAGTCAGGCTAGATCACCAGTGCGTGGTTAAGCAATCCTGGTCCATGGTCTATGTTCGTGAGTATGGGCGTGAGATAGCCTTTGGGCTAATGACAGCGAGAAAAATATACTTGATTCGGAAATTAACTGCTTTGCATGTTTTTGGTAGTTGGTTTGCTGATGTCATATGTCGTCAACTAAACGGTCTCGTGATCAGGTTTCAAGACTTCCGTCTGACACAGAGACACAGGGGAACTTCACATGTATGAACTGCTTGTTATAATTATTATACTGATAACGACCGAGCCAGAAGGGAGAGAACGCTCTGATCAGGTTTCGAACTCGGTGACTTTCCGATTTCAGAGCTAAAGAGCTATCAAAACCTGGCCTTCTCTTGTTCTATTCTGTACTGCTCTGTAGAGCTTCTGGTGTTATAGGTATCGCCGTGAACACGCATTTAGCTCAGATGGTAGCGCTTTGGGCTGAATATTGGCTACAACAAGTGAGATGGGAATCTCAGCTGGTATTATGGGAGCCCCGGCAACTTCGTCGGTTGAGTGAAAGGTCTGGTCATGGCCACTTCTGATGAGTTACCTAGCACTTTGTCTATTTCTGTTTATAAATGGGGGTGTGTTGATTTCATAAGAGACCTTAGGACGTAAATAGATTCAATTTATGTAGGAGCTTGAAACTTGTGTAGCTGGTAAAAATAATCGATGTATTTAATTCGATATGTGTGATTTGTTTATTCTAAAAGTAAAGGTTTTAAGATCTTCCAACCAAAGATTCACAACAAAAATATTGAGAAAATTGTTTCGATTTTCAACATTGACCCCCCTCGCCGTTAACGTTTACAGGTTATAGGAGACCTTCAAACTAGAAACTTTGAGGCAAGGTATTACAACTGAACTTTGTGCTTTTCTTGAAAGAAAACCTAACTATCGAGATCAAGAAGAAGAACAAGAAAAAGAAGAAGAAGAAGAAGAAGAAGAAGAAGAAGAAGAAGAAGAAGAAGAAGAAGAAGAAGAAGAAGAAGAAGAAGAAGAAGAAGAAGAAGAAGAAGAAGAAGAAGAAGAAGAAGAAGAAGAAGAAGAAGAAAAACAGCAAAAGCAACATTAATGCTATAGCAACGACAAGAACAAGAACAAGAATTATGATGCTAAGAGCTGAGCAGAGAGCCGGCAGGTACGCCCCAACACGAACTGCGAGAAGTGAATGATTGTTGTATAACGGTGATCTCCCCGTAGGTCATCAGGACTACAAGAGTCGTGGCACCTGATGCCGGAGCGACCGTTTGTTTTCACTGCTATGAAGTGCGGGCTAGTTACAGGTGTCTGGGGTAATACGCTTACATCCTATTCTTACCTGTCTGCTGACCTTTAGGCCAAAATCTGTGGATCTGCATCTACACCACAGAAATTGTTATAGGGTGTATTGTCTGGGGTGTACACGCAGATCTAGTGATAGCTGCCTGGGATTAGGATCTACAAATAACGGATCGTGCTGAGCCAGCTACAGGGGCATACCTACCTGTGTTGACGGTAGCCCTTGTAAATAACAGCCCACTTAATCTGTGTGTCTTAACAAATTTATTACGCTCTTAATGTTTTCCTGCTCTGAGCCCTTTCCTGTTTTGACCACATTATTATAAAGGTAAACGTTGATTTTCAACAATATAATTTTTTTTTCGATCCAGCAGCCAAATGAGCCTGAACCTAAGCGTACATAAATATGATCTCTCAGGCCTGAACCTTTCCACTTGATGACATGATGAAGAATGTATTATGTCCTTAAAATATGCAAATATAACAAACAACACAGAACTGCTTTATGAGATTCGTATATTTCGATACATACATACATATATATATATATA
>RQTK01001114.1:35693-68867 GCA_003991915.1 Elysia chlorotica
AGAGAGAGCGAGAGAGAGAGAGAGAGAGAGAGAGAGAGAGAGAGAACGAGAAAAAGAAAGAGTGGGGGTATAGTAGTTGTTCAACTGCAAAGAGACACAGACAGACAGACAGACAGACAGACAGACAGACAGACAGACAGACAGACAGACAGACAGACAGACAGAGTCAGAGAGAGTGAGAGAGAAAGAAAGAGAGAGAACGAGAGAGTGAGAGAGAAAGAAAGAGAGAGAACGAGAGAGAGATAGAGAGAACGAGAAAAAGAAAGACAAAGATAGAGAGAACGAGAAAAAGAAAGACAAAGATAGAGAGAACGAGAAAAAGAAAGACAAAGATATACAGAACAACAGACAAACAGATATGAGAAGGAAAAGAGATCTGTTCTGTGATCAGTTAACAGTCCAGTCTCCATACGTTACTAGTAACTATTGACTAACCTCTCTGTTAACGAATAAGGCCAGTACCAAGTTTTTTTTATTGCACGCGTTTACCAGAATTCCATAGCTCCACCCTCTTGCATGCTCCAGTAAATTATTAGATAGAAAGGTCCATTCTGGCTAAAAAATACACCAGAAGTTATGTAACCCACAGAACCATAGCCAAACTGTTTAGATTAGACCCGATTGATACTATTTTAGAGTTATGTAACTTCGACTTTTAATTGTTCTCACCCACTGAGTACAATTGATAGACATCTTTTTGTCTTCACCATTTCCTCTACAGCGCTATAAAGTAAATTATTACAAGGATTACGTAGTTTTGTCCTTATCTTATTATAATATTTGAGTCGTTTTTTTTCTGTATAAGTGATGTGTCCATCATTGCATTTAAATAAGCGTGAATAATCTACGAATATGTGCAACCATTACTGTAGCGCGCTCTCTCTTTCTCTCTCTCTCTCTCTCTCTCTCTCTCTCTCTCTCTCTCTCTCTCTCTCTCTCTCTCCCTCCCTTTTTTCCGTTTGTTTGTTATCCATGCAAATGTGAAGTCAAAAGCCCTACGCAATTTTTAAACCACACAAATGATATTAGACAACCTTTACATCCCACAATTTTTATTACCTTTGGCGAACGCTCTGTTCAAAACTTATGTGTCACCCCCCCCCCCCCCCACACACACACACAACTTTTACAGCAAAGAGCTTCTATACCACACAACCTTATTCTTATATCTTTGACTAACACTGTGTGTTTCCGATTCCCCACCAGATCAACACCGTGGACTCAGACGCCTCGGCCTGGGTGAAGTTCCGGGCTAACGTGTGGACGCTGCTGCAAGATCCGAGCTCCTCCAGGCTTGCCAAGGTAACAATACAGGGGCCTGGTGGTGGCAGGGTAGAGCGTGCCGTTTCCTATGTGAATGGTGCTAGTTCGAGCCCCGTTCTACACGCCAGTATTTATTTTCTTGATGATTGGTTTGGTCGATTTGACTAAGGTTTATCAGGCCAAGGTTGAGTTGAGTTGATGGGTGGGCCGGCGTCAGTATAATGTGATCGGCCAAGTCCTAGATACCTGATATCTCGCTATGAGGTTCGCTAAATGAGATAAAGTATACATACAAGAATCAAAACTGTGTGCATAAAAGTATCCAATCAAAAACAAAAGAATGAAGTAAAATACCGAGAAATGGCTCAAACCGCCGACATCTTGCTCACCATTCCACAGCAGTCTTAGCTTAGTTATAATAATTATGGCACCTCTTCGCAGAGCAATTCACAACTTACTGGTTTTTTATAGTTTATGGTATCGAATCAGGTGATAAAAATGGTTCCCAAATGTATACATAACAAAATGTGGTGCTCAATGTGGGCTTCCCGTCTCTATTTTTGCCCATCTCTACAGACTTACTCAATTACTTGAAAATAACGAAACATATTTTTTATGAACCATTATACATCAGATTAGGGACATGACCACCATTTTTTTAAAGCAATGTTTTATTAGACCTTTGATATTATATAAAAAATCAATGTACCCCTCCTGCAAAGGTCTATCTGCATTATTAGGTCAATCTCTTACCTCGTCCTTTTTGTAAAAGTAGCGCGTTCAGCGGGGGAAAAACGGTGTGCACTTTTGTAATTGAGAGCGGTAATTCTAAAAAGTTTATCACCAGCCTTGCCCAATTCTTTAAAAACAAAGAAAACTCAGGAATAATCTACAATCCAGATCTGAATTTTGACCAAGAAGCATGACTCAACTGTATCATGAGCGAAATTTAATTGTGGAAGATCTAGAACTATTACGATGGCAGGTGATCAAAAGAGACGTCGTCTAAGACGATCCAGATACTTATCAGCAACACTCAATCCAAATCAAATCCCCTCAACCACACAATCACAAACATCACTTCATTAACCATCCATATAAAGGCCCACTGATACTGATCGAAATCTAGATATAGATCTAACCTAGATCTACGACAAAGTGGAAACAGACATAGATCTAGATCTTCACAACGTAAACCCCAACTTCAGATCTGCTACACCACCAAACAATGACATTAAAGTACTGTCTTGATCAACCATCCACATCTAGGCCTACTGATCAGTTGTATGTAGCATGTCAAGAAAAGCTATAAATCTAATGGTATGCAATTTCCATTGGTACCGCCACCAGAGAACTCTGTGGCTATGACCAGCTACACCAATAATGTTGTCTTCAAATCAGCATAAGTATTATAATAGTGAGTAAAATATTTTCTGTTATTAACATAACATCAATGCCAACATGGTACTGATTTAAACTTTTGATCCCGCGAACTCGCTGGCCTTTCATCTGGTAGATTAAAAGTATAGTTGTTTTTGTTTTTGCCTGATATTTGAACGTCAACATTTTCACTTGCAATATATGTTAAATCACTATATGAACAGCAAACATAACTCCTTCCAATCCTATAATCATAACGAGTATCCTGTTTATATCTTTTCCAAAGGTGTATGCCTGGGTCTCCATCATCTTCGTCTTCATTTCCATCTTCTCGTTCTGCGCCGAGACGCATCCTCTGTTCAAGGTGAAGGCCAGGGATATGACACACCTGGCCGCCTTCTACCAGTTCTTCAATGTTGAGCACATTCAGTTCGGGGATCTCCCTTTGCCAGCGAGTGTCATGAACCACACAGGGACTAACTTCAGTACTATGAGCAGCTCCAGCTCGCTAGGTTATATACATTCTATTAACGGCTCCACAGTGTCTGACTCGAATAGCTCAAACGTCCAACCCCCTGGACCAGCTGTCAAAGCTACCAAGAAGGTATGCGCAGATCGAGGGAGAAAAGATCAGGCTGGTGAAAACAAGAAAGACTGTGACAATGACGTGAACATGAATTCGAGACGGGGAGGAAGTGGTATAGGTGGCGGCATGACTCAGCATAAGGACGGGGCCAGGTGTGATAAGGACAAGGACTCGACCGATTGGGGGGACCGCGAGCTGCCGCACCCCGCGCTGCTTATCATGGACGTATGCTGCCTGGCCTTCTTCACGCTGGAGTACATGACCCGCTTCACCTGCTCGCCCAACAAGCTCAACTTCCTGCGCGCGCTGCAGAACATCGTGGACCTCCTGGCGTTCGCGCCGGACTACGTGGAGATCATGTTTCTGCTGGTTGGGCCCGGCCAGGGCAAGGAGGGCGTCGCCGTCATGGAGATGCTGTTTATCCTGCGGATCTTGCGCCTGTTCAGGATCTTCAGGCTCATCCGGCACGTGCCTGGACTGTGGATCCTGCTGTACACGCTCAAGGCGAGCTTTAACGAGCTGATGCTCATGTGCGTCTTCCTGCTCATCGGCATGGTCGTGTTCGCCACACTCATACACTTCGCCGAGCCGGACGGCATCTTCTCCAACATCCCAGTCGGCTTCTGGTGGGCGGTCGTTACCATGACAACAGTGGGCTATGGCGACATGTACCCGCAGTCCTCGGCCGGGTATTTTATCGGGTCGTGCTGCGCCGTGGCAGGGCTGCTCATGATCGCCTTCACTGTTCCGATCATCGTGAGCAACTTTGTCCTGTACTACACACACGTCCAGTACGGGCTGGCGCGCCGGGAGCGGGAGATGGAGCTGTTGGAGGAGGAACTGGAGGAGGAGCTAGAGAGGAGCCGCAGTCAGCTCAACGTGGAGGTTGGTGGCCCGGGGGACTCCACCCATGGGGATCGGAAGGGGAGCTATCACAGGAAAGAGAAAGGATCTGAGTTTGTGGGCTCCATGAGATCCCTTAACTCCAAAGTTACCATAGAAAGCCCCTTCCCAGAGAAGAAACAAGTCGGATTAAGTCCACACAGAGACAGCCTGATGTCTTCTCTCAGCCTTACACCGCTACAGAGAAAGCTGCGGGCTTCGTCATCCCGCGAGAGTGTCGCTTCCTCGTCACGGGCCTCGAACCTGGTGCCAGCCATCTCTGCGACGTGCTCATCGACTAACGGCCCACACACTGGCGACGCTCCATCCTCTCTCCTGTCGGGTTCCTCACTGTCCACAAACTTTCTGGCGTCGCCCGCAAAGTCTCCACAGCGGCCAACTACCACGAGAAACGGGAAGTGCTATGTTGGCGTCAACAGCAAGTCTGACACGGATCTGTCGCCGTCTCACTCTCGCCTCTCTGAGGTGTCCGACAACACTGCGCCTCTCTTGATGAAAGAACTCAACGCCAGTAAACTCAGCGAGGCCGAATCTAGGCAGGCTAGGAAGGCTCACCGCGGAAACAAAGTAAAGGATACGAGTCTGGGGACCCCGGCTGTGGCAGATCGGTGTAAAGATGGCCGGACTGCTAGGCGGGACTCGTGCACTGTTGTTCTTCTTGACGACTCCCCAGCACTATGAGCAGCATCAAACGCCGTGCTTAGTATTAACTATGAATGAATTTGCATCACGCAAACTGTAATACCCCTGGTCATAACTATGTCTATCAAACTCTGTGATTCAAAACATAAATTAGTGTTTGATTCTATCGTCATGGGCGCGCATCGACTAGAGTAGCAGCAGTACTGCAAGCTCATGTTGTTACGCTTTCCAGGCTGTTCTATTTCTTGTCAAAACGCCATCGGTAACATAAAGCGATCACATAGTGAATAGTCGTTTGGGCTGACAGTGTTGCTGGTAAACTAAAGCACACCGAGAAAATAACGCCCCACCCCATCCAACCCTTCTCGAAAGCCCATGGCTGGTCTGTTGGTGAGGAGAAAACTCTTATCTGACCTATGGAAGATACTGGTTGGATTTGTAAATATTTTAGAAAATGAGATCAGTTTAGTTCAATATAGAGACAAAACTTGTACATATTTGCCTAATTTATTGTCAGTTTTTCCAACTTATGTTGTTGGATGTTTTTTTAAATATTGAGTCAATATTTTCAAACAAATGACCCCACTTTATGGTTCTATCTTTTTAGTGGCATTTCTAAAATCAGTTGGTGTTAGTAATATCACTGGTAACTAGAAACAAAGTAAGATTTCTCCTATCACTAATAACCTATATAGAAGGGAGACAACCTTTTCATTGTGAAAAGGCAGTTAACTCGAGAGAACTACAAGTAACAGTAAAAAAAATAAAGAGGAAAAACATTTTGACAAGGAGGTCCTTATTTCATAGTTTGTCTGAGATGATTCCGTCTCTGTATAGGTTACTAAGGATGTCTAGGGGACGTAACTTGACGTAAATTGCAAGTTGCTAAATGTACTTTTAGCTCAAAGTACCCAGTGCTCATAGCACACCTGCAAGATGCCAGAAAACAGAGGGTAAATATGATGAGCTGACATAATGATGTTGAGAAAACGGAAATCAAATGACATGATAAAATAGAGACAATGGGAGAGGAAAAGATAATAATGAGCTGATAAGAGAAAAACAAAAAGAAAGAAATGAGAACTGTTTTTCTTTATGAAGTTAGGAAGGGGTAAGTGATGAGTGATATTACTTTCAGAAACCTCTTTCTTCTCGTCCATTCCGATGTTATGATTTTGTGTTGATATTTTAAACTGAACTTCTTTCACTGTTGTTTGTATTTATAAAACAATGTCGTTTGTTACCCGTAACATTCTCCTGATCCCTGCTTGTGATAACGGTTTTAGACACTACAGTACTAGTCTGTTACCAGACGGAATGGTGACTCTTCGGTCTCGCCTAGCGCCAGTAACTCAAGTGGGTGGTGCCCTGGGCTGAAAGCGGGAGGTCGGTAGATCGAATCTCTGCTAGCGCCAACGTCCTTTGACTGGATGCTTGGGTCAACCCACAGGACGTAGGACCAGTCAAAGGCTACTTTCTTCTATTTTGTCTAACCTTCTATGCGATCCATGATGTATGCATGGCATATGTCCATATCTAACACTAAACAGTGGAAAAAGATTGTCTCTGTTAAAAGAACGTTCATCATCTGGAATCTTATGTGCATATACCCAGTTCACGGCAGTGCTGGCATATGTTACAACAATTAAAAAATCATTTGACATTTGTGAGAAAAAAAATCTGTGATACAGGCAGTATTATTTCAAGGCAAGACAATGTAATGATTGTACCTGTAATATCTAATATTTGTCATTTCAAGTTGCATAGCAGTAACAGCGTTTTGTCCTTTTGTCTGCTGATTTTTTAAATAATTAAACTACTCCATACATTCATTATAACAATGGGTTACGTAAATTTTGCAAATGATTGAACAGTTAGAGGCACAATAACTGTGAAAGTAAATAATGATAAAAATAGTGTAAAGGAAGGAAATTTAGAAACAAACAAAAAAGATCTTGGCTACCTTCAATTGCTTCGATTTCCTTATGGTTGTATCCTGCTCGGACACATGGCAGCTGACTATAGTATAAGATTTGTTCGGCAATAAAAATTATAGCATTTTTCTAATCAGATTGGGAAGTAGTTAAGAACGTATCCATTTTGTTGAATTTGCACGTTTATTATTGCTACTATACAGTTAATTGACTGATTCTAAACATGCTTGCATAGCGTATTCTTCAGATGTAGATTGCGCAAACATGACGTGGCTTACGGCTCCTCGTAAGCCTTATTATCCATATTATTATTTTTACGAAAAGACGTAAGCTACGTCTTGTTTGTGCATTCTACCCCAGGAGTTTCAGCATTGTATTTTCGAATTTTTTGTTCGACATTACATTTTTAGATTTCAACAGAGATAAAATCGCTACCCCAGTTTTATAGTGTCCTAATTAATTTGTAAATTCTCTAAATCTTTAGTATTTCAAATTTGAGATAAGACCTTGCACATCTGAGGTGGTCAATTGTTTAAAAATGTTATGTACATTGTCATTTTAAACATATTTATTACTCACGTTGATTTCTATCGGCCTTGTATTTTTACTCAACATTGAATATCTTATACCGATCTTTCTTAGACCTGTTATAAAGGTTGTGCCTTTTTCCAGTCATCGTAACGACTTTACACTTCCTAAGAATATCTCTCATCTATTTTGAAATCATTACATTTCTAGTCACCTTGTTATTTTTGCTAATTTTCCTCGGTTTCATATTAAGAAAGGAGGGGAATTGTTATACAATTTTCTTTGTAATACATTCTTTCATGCCTCAAAATTAGTGTGTTCTAATTATTCTGTGATCATCAAATCTATAACCTAGGAATGCTATTTGTTTTGGATAGTTTTAACTGGCGACTTTCAAATGCATTTCATTTGCACCGGAAAATTATGATTTTTTTACAGCTATAAGAACAACACAATATCCTGTGATAAGAACTATAGCCCACTGAGCACAGCCTCTGTCAGTTATAAAAAGTACAGAATATCCTGTGGTAAAACTATAGCCCAGCCTCTGTCAGGTATTAAGAACTACAGAATATCCTGTGATAAGAACTATAGCATAGCCTCTGTCAGGTATAAGAACTACAGAATATCCTGTGGTAAAACTATAGCCCAGCCTCTGTCAGGTATAAGAACTACAGAATATCCTGTGATAAGAACTATAGCCCACTAAGCACAGCCTCTGTTAGACACAGTTCCAGTTTCCCCTTCTGTAGGAAATAGTTTCTTAAACATTTCCTTTTAAAGGTAGAATATAACTTTGAGGAACTCGCAACTAAATACACCCTATTGAAAGCGCCAGCTGCTCAATTTGTTTCTGTTCTGTATTGGCAATGGTGTAGACACTTCCCGTCTATTCGGAAAATCATCGAACTTAAAAATTAATCAAATGTAACCTTTACATGTTTTACAACTAAATAACTATGTTTTATGGGATCGGTTATAGATGGCTTCAACAGTGTATACCTATGTAAAGATGCCACTTAGCTAGGTGATCTTTTACTTAAGTTGATGGGTGCATAATGCAACTGTCTTAAAAAAAAAACTAGTCACTGAACTGGTGTGTCCCCTTCTGAAAAACACCAATATCAAAAGAAACAACAACAACAACAACAAAAACAGAAATCAAACAATAATTCTAATTCTATTATAAGATATTGTTTTTACCTTTTCATACGGGCAAGCGAAACTCTTTTCTTGTGTTATTACTCCGAAGATTTTCTAGGAGGTTCCTTCACGGCGATGGCCCCCAGTACTGGATATCCAGTTTTTCTTGGCCGATGACATTTTACTTAGATTGACCCAACTAAAAGCAAACACGATGTTCCCAAAGAGAATATCATACGAAAATGGGTCCCAAAATAGAAAACGAATCAAGCGTAATCTTTATTATGTCCCCTTTATAGAGACATATCCTAATACAAGAGAGGTAATTTTGTAAAGATAAAATTGAATATAACCTTGCTTACGCCCCTTTGATATAATAACCTCAAAGTATCCTTTATTCGGGGAAAAAAGAGGACTTGTGCTGTTAAACCGTGTATGAGGGCCAATAGGGCATAGTCATTAGAACAAGGTTTAATTTCCTCGGCTACTTTCCTACTGGTTGGAACAGTCCCTGGTCGAGACACGAGTCCTGTCTCTTTGGAAGATCGTGCAAAATGCCAGTGTAATCTTAGCCGACAAGGACATCTCGTGGGTATCTCTATGATCTGGGTCCTATCACTTTATAAAAATGAAAACGTTAACATTGACATTGGAGAGAGAGAGAGAGCTTCCCTGTCTTTTACAAGAGGACACACTTTTAAAGATTTCAAAACACCCTTGATTGCCTTTAGCCATCAAAATAATATCATTCTTCTTTTAATGAATGTAATGTATTAACCTCTGGGTGCGTATTGAGAGTACTATACGGCACCAAAAAGGCTTGTGCTTTTGACACTTCTTTGGAAGGTCAAAATGAGGTTGAAAAAACAAAAAAAATATCACTAGGAAAAGCTATCATCCAAAATAATTATGAGCTCGAAGTCAAATTTATTACGCTCTCGGGGAAGAAAATGTAATTTGGATTAAATGAAATAATCTGTCCTTTTAACTTGATTATCAGTCTAATGTTCTCTTAGGTTTGAGCCTGATAAAATCATAATTAAAATAATTATTACATGAATACAAAAAATATATATTTTTTATACAATGTACATTGTACTGTAACATTCTCTCTCTCTCTCTCTCTCTCTCTCTCTCTCTCTCTCTCTCTCTCTCTCTCTCTCTCTCTCTCTCTCTCTCTCTCTCTTTCACTGTCTCTATCTATGTCTAGCTCTCTCGCTCCCCCCGCGCTCTGCCCCCTCTCTGTTTCTCTCTATATCTTTTTTCCCTGTTCTATTTATCTATATATCTTTCTAGTCATCTATCTATTCATCTATCAACTCCGCTTTCTTTCTTTCTTTTTTATTGTTCTCATGGCTTCCTCTTTCTTTCTTTTCGTACATAAACCGTCACAGCATTTTGATTCGTGTTGGGCTACATTTTGACCATTGTGTGATTTGCTATGCTGTTTGAATTATATCTAAATCTATCTTTCTATTACTCAATGAAAAAAAATGTTTATCAAACTTATTGATATTACCAACTGTTTTTTCCTAGAAAACATACGTTCTCACTGTTTTTCACTGGATTGTTTTCTAGCGAGGTCCCCGCGTCAATAAAGCTCACCCTAATCTTATATGGATGTTTTGTATTTTTCTTTTAGATTCTTTACATAATTCATTGCCTTTTTCTGCATACAGAAAAGGTCGACTGAGACAGGAGTCCAGGTCTACCCCCACTGTCTCGTGCGTGGAATCCCACGAAATTGTCCCGAAGCCCGCCCACAATATAGCCTTTATATTGCTGACGTTTGATATTAAAACAGCCAGACAATAAACCAACGCTATAAAGGGAAAAAAATAACTATTAACGTCTGACGCCAACAACCAGGCCATATCGCGAACGGGACCCCAGAGCGGGATACCCGGGTTTTAACCAGCCACATCATACACGCAAGTACCAGACTAGTAGGGAAACGCCGTCGCCAGAGCGGGGCTCAACCCTGGACCTTCTGCTTTGGAAGCTGACGCTCTAACCACAGCACTACTACGCCTCAATGTCTGAATCGTTGGCTAAGCTCCACACCTAATGAATAATTTAGCCCAATCGAGGGCTTAGTTTGACAGTCATGTGACATTTGGACCCAGCCTAGTAGTACCAGCTGCGTCTCGCAATAGGCGCATACATCCAGTTCCAGTACAGACAGCCCGCAAACTGAAAATATTTAGTCGAAAATAACAATATGATTTTTTATGCGCGTCTTAAAACTTAGTGGAAGAATGCATTTTAAAATCACATTTTCTTTTCTACTGGTTCTGACATAATTTTTCAAGTTAGAAATGAAGTTAATCTCCAATGAAAGGCAGAGCTGTTTAAAATTTGAATAAAAAGTACAAACATTTAAAAAAAAGATAAAACACTGATTAAAATTTGCTTGTTTGATGACAAGCACAGTAGAGGGTGAGTGTTAAATTTAACAACCTTAAAGATGGGTTTGAATTAATAATTATGCTAATAATATCGGCTGTTCCAAGCCATTCGCTCATCCAAAAGGAATTCAGCTTAACATGTTTCGATGACGACTTTCATAAGCTTATTCGTTAGTTAATTGGTTGATTGATTGGTTCATTGATTGCTTAATCGATAAGTTGATTGATTGATTGATTGATTGTTAGGTTAGTGAATTGGTTTGTTGACAGGTTGCTTCAATGGGTAACTGGTCGATTAATTGAATCAATGATTCATTTATTGAATTGGTCGTTGATAGGCCTATATACTTCTTACGTAATGGTGCATACAAAAAATCCTAGATCAACCAAAACTATTACCAGAACCAGAAAGAAACATAGACAGCATTGATAAAAAAAAATCAACATAAATTTACAGTCTATCTACTTCTCTATCTATCTTTATGTTTTAGTACCAGTAAGAACGTTGTCACCAATATTGAGGACAGTTTTCCTTCTCTCTAAAACAACAAGCTTACCAGAAGACAACAAGCTCTTAGAAAATGATCCTAAAGAAATGCAATAAAATCAAGGTACAGTTATATAATTATCCGACAAATCAGTAATAGCCACAACAATGCAGTTTTCGCCCTAAAAATATGGTGATCATGGGCAAATTTTGCCAACACCTAAAAATCACTAGCTCCATCCACAAACTGGGAATAACGGAAAAAGACGGTTTCCAAATTATTATGTATCCGCATCACATTCTTTCAGATTGAGACTTAAATAAACAGCCCTCAGCGACCTCTGAGATACACAGATACAAAACAGATACAAAATAATTATACCCTGTCATTCAAAATTGTTTTGAAAAATTACTGCCGTACACCCTCATTCCCAATACAACATTTGCCATGAGACAAAAATATAATACCAATACTATTAAAGTGACCAAATGTGAAAAAAGGAAAGGGAATATTCCACCGGTTTTCTTTACCGGAAAAAAACAGGTCCTCTCATAAACTAAAACGATCAAAGACGATATGAAAATGAACAAGGGTTCGAACGAAGGCTAATAAGATTCCCTCTCCTCTCTTTTATTTTAAACCATCTACAATTTTTGTCTGTTATCTTTTATTTTGCAGCTACAGGTTAAATTTTAAATATCAAATTTACTCGTTTGCATTTTCTACATGGTATTTTGAAATGATTGGTTTATTCGTTTTTTGTTTTTTTTTTTAGAAATTGCGTACTATTTATAATTATGTATGTTAAACCCTTTACAGTATTAGTTGATGATTGTGTATTTTGCATGCATCAAAAAAGTGGCTTCTATTGCTTTGTTTTTCTTTAATTAAAAAACTGTGTTCTGCTCCCCCCCCCCCCCCCCCCCACCACCCATCCTTCTTTTTTTTTTGTTGCTTCAACAAATATACATCGAGCTCTGCTGTGACCAAAGTCTTCATACTAAGATTAATTTCCTGTTAAGCCCATGTGAAGTGCCTAGTCCTACAATCCGATACTATTACAGCTTCATATAATGTACAAATAGCCCATTCTGCGACTATTATGTTTGCTATCAGATGTTACAATTTACGCAAATGGTGTTCTCATTTAGTTTTTAACCCCAATAATCTGACCAGTTTTTATGTCACCTACTACCCATTAAAATCACTGGCTTTTTGGCCCTTGATCTGTTTCGCATGGTAACGATATCACTGAAGTTTAATATCGATTATTTTCTGCGGCCCATCACAAACATTATATCGTTTCCTGCGATGCGTACGATCTTATCTGGGGCACTGTTAAGCTTTCGGAACCAGTCCTGTGATGGGTCGTGTACACCCACGGCTTAAAAAAAAAACTGTTCAGCGTTGCCAAGGCTATGCCCAAATAAGCGTATTTGCACGCGTTTTCCTCCTAAGTGTGAACGATTAAATAGCTGGTCATGTTGTCAGGTGTATAAACGGGAGTGCTAAGACTAAACCACAGCTGTCATCAGAGATAACTCGCTGATCTCCTAGACAAAGAACTTTGGAGCTTCCTGTAGTCACCCACATTATTCCTGCATTTAACTGAGGTTTTCAAACTTGATGGAGGATATGATTCATTCCAGGCTTCCTATTACAGGCTAACATCAGGGATATGCGGATCGACAGACTAAATGTGTTCGTGTAATATAGGGTACTTCTACTACTACTACTACTACTACTACTACTACTACTACTACTACTACTACTACTACTACTACTACTACTACTACTACTACTACTACTACTACTACTACTACTACTACTACTACTACTACTACTACTACTACTACTACTACTACTATCCATTTAGAGAATTGAGGAGGCGCAGAAGCAGAAGGAGGAGGAGGAGGAGGAGGAGGAGGAGGAGGAGCAGAAGGAGAAGCAAGTTTCCACCAAGATACTATCACTCGTGATTTCTGTAGATGCCTGTATTATTGTTGGATTTAACGGAGATTTCTAAAAGTGACGCTTATGATATACTCACTGTAAAATATGGGCTAATACATTGATGGAGCTGACATTTGTTGCGGAATACAAGTGGATAGAGGATAGAGAGAAGATAATAATATTGGTCGCTATTTTTAGTTTAATAAGCCTATTATTTTTACAACATAACGCACTAATAACAACAGTTTAAACCATACTAATAACAGCTACAACAATAATACTGTTAGGTTTTTTCGTAATATGTCTATTAATTGTGGGGTTTTGCCATCGTTTCTTCTGCCAGTACTTATGATTTTGAATATTGACGTTGTTGATTTTCTTTATGTCTATTTTTTGTTTGATTTGGGTAAGGTAAGCGAAAGTCATTTAAAAGAAATATCTTGTCGGCTTTGGGGTGTCTGTTGTTTTACTATTGTGTGTGTAAATTGTGTCCTTTATCACTTATGGTCATTTTCCGAAACACCCAGGTTTGTAAAAGGACAAATAATATTCTATTTTTTTACAGCAATAAAAAAAGAGCTAAGATCACTCATGTTTGTCTTTTGTTTTTTGTTTTGTTTTTCGGCTCAATTTTCGGGCATATTATGTTAAACGTTTTTTTAACATAACTAGTTGAAGGCCCGCGAATTCACGGGATTAAAACTTTAAACCAATACTCTTGTTGGCATTGATGTTATGTTAACAGAAAGCGGTTGATCAAGTGCTGTATTGTCATTGTTTGGGGCAGTTTGCAGTGTTACTGTAGAAGCTGCCTGGTTGATGTCAGGTGGGGGAGTTTGTAAATCTAATCCGTGTGGCTCTATCTTCTTTTCGTGGTGGTGTAGCAGATCTAAAACTGTGTCTACGTTGTGGAGATCAAGAGCTATGTCTGTTTTCACTTTGTTGTTGATCTAGATCTCGACCAGTATCAGTAGGCCTAGATATGGATGTTTGATCAAGTTTTGTTTGTGATTGTGTTGTTGGGGTAATTTGGTTTTGATTGAGATTATCATGTGTTTTTTAACTCTCATGTAGACAAGAAGAGAAGAAATAGAAAGAAAATCGGCAACAACAACACTGTGCAGCAAATCATAGCGCAATGAAGATAACAGTATGAATAATTCACGATATTTAAGTTCAGCTTTAAAGGTTCCCCAGTGTCTTTTGGGCGTTGGTTGCAAACAACGTTTTTATTTTAGCTCATTCCTTTTTTATATTCTCTTTATCCACAATGTTCTCTTTATCTAGTTTTACTATGGACATTGAAAATATCCAATTGGGATAATGACTAGAAAATCTCTCCTCCGAGCGTCAATAATTTAAACAATCTAGGCTGACGAGATTGATCACAGCTGAGTTAAAGTCAATTCCCATGGGGTTGCATAGGGTCAGGCCATTCTGAAATCTTTCAGACAGACGCAATTTGCTGAAATTGTCATTTAACAGACCAACAGGCATAAATGCAACTGCAAATATGAGAGGCGAAAATCTTTATTTGATGGTATTTCTTCCTTTCCTACGGTTACATAGTAAAAACTAAACTGAGACTTTGACGCCAACTGAGAATTGAACCTTGAACGTCCCTGTCTAGGTCCAGAGCACTGGTGGATTATGTTACTTTCACACCCTAAAATATTTATGTGATCTTCAGCACCGCTGTATTTGACTTTGCTGAATCGGCGCATTCACTCGAGACAATTATGTTTTATTGACAATACGAACATCAGTGTGACGTGCAGTAAAGCTTACACTAGTACATAGCAGTAACCGATTGTTTGTGCTCATACCTTTGTGTAAGGCTCTTTCAAGCTGCAGATGTACACCAGTTTGTTTGTTTGTTGTGGATTTTTTTATGTGTGTTTCACCTGTGCGACACTATAGTTGTTTGGTTCAGATCGCTAGAACAGTTTACATTCACTGCCACACCTTTTTTTATTACCTATACATTAAAGTCAATCCGAGTATCAGTTTTATTTACATTATTAATTTCTACTCTACTTGATTTTGACTCTGTCGCAATTAACAGCTGTTTATGTTTTTTGTTATTAATTTGAGCTTGGTGTACCGTAAGCAAAGAGAGCACGCGAAGCAACCAATCTGTGTCGATTTAATTAATTGCTTTCCCTTGCAATCTGGGACAAAAGTTTGATAGTTGCAAAATGTACGTCTTTCGGTTTGTCATAGCTCTATCATTTGCTACACATAGTTTCATTTAGCATTTTTCTTTTTCAGCAGTTAACTTTTGGGCGAATGCTTTGTAAAGTGACTAGGTTTTAACATCCGTAGATCAATGTTGGAAGAATGTGTTGCTCGTAAACTTGTCTGTAAAAACAAGAGAGTATTTGGGTCAGTTCAAATATAAAAAGGAGTCAGTTGTAGATACCGCTTCAGCTATTTAGTTGTAATGTGTTGATTATGTTTTTTGCCCCTCGCCCTTTCGTGTATTTGCAATGGTGTTCTCTCTGTCTCTCTCTCTGTCTCTCTCTCTCCCCCTCTCTCTCTCTCTCTCTCTCTCTCTCTCTCTCTCTTTCTCTCTTTAAATATATTCCTTTCTTTCTCTATCTCCCCCCTCTCCATCTCTCTCCCTATATCTATCTTAGTATATACCTATCTGTCTCTTTCGATCTCCCTCACTCACTCTCTTTATCTTTTACTTTATCCCTCTCTCTCTCTCTTTCTCTCTCTTCGCCTTTAAATCTGCTTTACCCCTCTCTCCCTATTACTATCACTCCTATGCATCGTACATGTAATGGATTTCTACAATCAACGAAATGACCGCTCTCTCTAATGTTTATAGACCCTATGGGCCGCTAGCGGTGCAGGCAAATTTATGCTTAATTCCCTGCAGACTGTCTGTCTGTCTGTAGTCTGTCTGGCAGTGACGGAGAGGCGGGCTCACCATCATGGAAATTAGGTTGGCAGGTTTTAGTAGTGAGGAGTACCATACATCCTCCCAAACGCTGTGACCAACTAGATCTATGTCTGATTAGAGACTGGGACAGACGACTAACTGGATTGAGAGTTATTCGTTGTTCGTGAGTAACTAGATCTATGCCTGCTTAGAGAAAACGGTTCATTCCATGACATCAGAAAGACTCATATTTTCTGTTTTACTTTATTGGTGCGTTTCTTTTTTTTTTTTTTTTTGTGTATCTCCAAAGTAGACTACGCTATAATGATGGAGGAAAGGCAAGTAGGTTTAAAATAATGTTTAGTCAGAGCTCCGTCAGCAATTGTTTAAATTGTTCGTGTTGAAAAGTGGTTAAACAATGGATCAACTTCATAAAAATCTGAAGAATGTGTAAAAATATATAATAATTGTTTCTTTAAGGTATGCATTGAAATACTGTATTTGATAAACACAGCTTTGTGTGTATCACCCACTAATAAAATACCAAGCAACTATATAATTTGTGATCTGTAAACCTGCAGTATGGTACAAAAACACCAAACATCCATAGAGTAGCTGTAAAGCTGGATGCAAGATACAGAAACCTCAATCAGCCATATAGTTTGCTGCCTGTAAATTTGCACAAAAGATAAAACAAATCTCAAACACCAATAATTACAGTTTTAACCTGTAAATTCGCACACAATATACCCGTACAAAAACATAAAGCACCTATATATTGTTGTAACACGTAAATGTGCACGCTAGATAAAAATAACTTAGCACTCACATAGGTGTTTGACTTGTAATGCTGCAGGCAAGATAAAAAAAACAAAAACTCAAACTGTCATAACTATAGTTTTTGATCTACAGGCGTGTGATTTCGGCGTTTTTTGTTGTGTTTTGGCAGGTGGTCCCGTGATGTAGGATACATCTGGAGTATCATTAGTTCAGGTACAACAAACGCTCTTTATCTCTCGTATTTAATGTGTCACCTTGATGTTTTCACGTAATTTAATTCCTTTCCCCTCTAACTCAGCAGTATAATATAACTTACTTACTCATGCACACGAATTATGCTAGACAAGCCTTCCAACTATAACCTGGCAGTTACCAAAACAAATCATTATCTTTTGGCAACGGTAGTATTTCTATTTTCTTGTACAGAAAAGCCGAGACAAACTCACGCTAAGACTAGGCAAGTTAACCCAGACAGTGAAGCTGTCAATCCCAAGGTCTTCTCCCTCAATCTAAAACTTTATCTTCAAAATTCTAGGCCACCGTATTTTTTTTTTAATCCTACACAAGATTCCCCTATAACAGGCACATTTGGCGTAACTAGGAGAACAGCTTTTGGTGAGGGAAACAAACATCCCTCGCGCAATCTTTGCACCTACAAAGTGGCATCAAAATCAAAACAATCATAGTCAAGGTGGACCTATACCTGTTAATTGTAGATCTACAGTTGGTTTGACCTTTTGGTATTCCCCTCACATGACAAGAATGTGGTTTCTAATTTCATGCTCACTTGGAGTTTAGTCATCATGCATAGAATCTGTACACATGTGGGGCTATAGTATTCTATACAAACAAGATAAGGGACGTGCGGACTATTCCTTATCGAGTAAGTATGAGTTTTCAATAAAATACATAGATTTATAGAATAATGAAAAATAGATAGGTAGATAGACATATTGATAATTTCTTTAGATATATAGAGATGTGGGTTGAAATATGAGTAAGTAGTTGAAAATAGTACCTTTTCATTGCGTCATTACTTAATAATTTGCTTACTTAGTAGATAGGTAGATCGATAGCTATGAGATGGATGGATGGATGGATGGATGGATGGATGGATGGATGGATGGATGGATGGATGGATGGATGGATGGATAGATAGATAGATAGATAGATAGATAGATAGATAGATAGATAGATAGATAGAGAGAAAGAGAGAGAGAGAGAGAGAGAGGAAGAAAAAGAGATAGATATTGTCCAGATTTGTTTCGATATTATACAGCAGTTCGTGTTGTTCCTATCCTAAAACCTTTTTTTAATTTGGCAAGCAATGGGAACAAAACACTCACACACACTGTTACTGTTTCCTCTTTACACTGAACAGCAATTACTCCCAACATAATTATGGCGTGACTACGTGTAAATAACATGAGGCACTCAAAAATGAGCTATGAGCGGCGCTATAGTGCTCATATAATTGGGGCCATAATAAACTGCGAAAATATAATATTATTGGGGAAGCCTAAAAAATGGAGCAATTCAAGTCAAAAACTTCATAGAACTATAGAATGGGGCTGACCTCTTTCGCTAAAAAAAACAAAAAAACACGTGATAGTCTGTAATCTTTTGATTGGGATAGACCATAGACCTATTTGAATAATTATACCGTTTTGCATTAGCCGGCTTACAAGCATCACGTGCCTTTTCTGAGGTAAAGGTCATCCCCATTGTCATGAGATGTAAACAGAACCACTTTTAGAGAGGTGAGCAGGGCTTAAAAATGGAAAGAAAAAACAAAGTCACCGAATTGAACGAAGTAAAAAAGATGTGTGTACACCATGAGTAACCGTGATTTATTTCTTTTATTTTTAAGCATAATATAGAGGACAAATATACACCAAGTGTTGTTTCTCTAAGACCACACGGTTAGCCCACACTGTAACGATGTTGAGTTGAGTTGAGTTGGTTTTAGCATCAGCAATATATAGTCTATATTGTGGACGTGCCCCAGACGGACGTCTGACCGTTTTAAATGCTACCACACACGAGACAGGGCGGGGATACCATGACTCCCGTCTCAGCCGATCACATTAAACTGACACCGGCCCAACCAGTAGGGAATGCAACCGCCAGGATTCGAACTCGGGACCTTTTGCGTTGGAAGCCGATGTTCTTACCCCTGGACCGCCCCCCCCTCCCTGTAACGACGTAAACTGGCTTATGTCACAGAAGCACAAACAGCCTTTCGTAGGTGTACAAAGAGCACCCATTTGCATTCCAATAAAGTGCTTGCTTAGTGCAATATGGCGGCGAGTATCCGGAAACTCCAATATTGTAATTTGATGGAACAGGAAAAGTGTAGGTATTTTTTTTAATGTGGGCCTAACTTTTTAGTATGACTGGGGTAAAACATGAATCATGAACTCGTTTTAAGCTTATGTAATGGAAAGGGAGCACTTGTTTTGTCTTCAACGTGTCTATTTTGTGATGACTTTTATATTGTTTTTTTTCTTACTTTGCTCCTAAACTCTCTTGATCTGTGTATCTGTGAGCACGATATTTAGGCAACTTTCGGAAATTTCACAAAAGATCAAGATTTGAAACTTATTGTTTCGATGCCAAGATGTGCAATAATTTTTTTTTTATATTTCCATAATTTTGCCTGTTATTCTAGGGAAGCCTTGGAAAAGATAGATCGCTATCATCCAATAATTATTGCTCCCTTATTATCATAACACTATTTTGGCACCAGTGCGCGCCGCCACGTCTCTCATAGCGCATAAAAAATGTGTCTACGGTGATTTGGTTTGTGTGTGTGTGTGTGGGGGGGGAATTAGTTTTGTACAACACAAAAATGTTTGGCTACGGTGATTTGGTGTGTGTTTCTTGGGAAAGAGGGGGGGGATTAGTTTTGTACAACACATCTTGTAAATAAAAGAATGACCCTCTTCTATGTTTCCAGGGGGGATCCAATACGGTGACGGCCTTAATACCTGTGTTTGAAGTTTTACGTGATGCCAAAACAAAGCCAGAACTTTGCGCTAGAATTTCTATCTAAACCGAACTTTAATTTGCTAGCGATCCAACCAGGGGAAAACAAGCTTGCAGTTTTATGTGACATCGAACGCCACATCTCCAGATTAGATGCCGAGCGTTTAACTGACTGATCCATCTCATTTCCAACAGGGGAAAAAAGCAGAAAAAGTCTGTAATGGTAGGACTTTAAAAAATCGGTTTATTTACTCCTCCCAAGCACGAGGATATATTAAAGAGTAAATATTGTGTGGAGTAGTGAGTTGTGCTTTTGTCTTTTAAAACTGTCAAATTCTCTGTGGACATTTGAAGTTTACATTTCTTTCCTTAATTGTATTCTTAAACACTGCAGCTGTTTAACAATCTGGAATTGCCTGCCAATTAGAAAATCCTTTTGACTTTATTTATCAGGTAATCTCAAAAGTATAAGTTTGACAAAACTTTTTGGCATTTATAGGTTCTTCATACTGGTCTAGAATAAAATATGGGGACAAGATAAAAAAAATTGGCAATATATCTATTAATAAAGTATATTCGTGTAATGGAATTATAGGTCTATAGTACTGCACGTAGCATTTTCTCGAGTCCCAAAGGTGATTTACGTTCATAGTATTCTTGAATTTGGCATTTTTTTTATCAGTTCTCAGTTGACCAACTTGTGTACATTGTATGGATTGTTCTTTTTTTAAAACCTTAGCTCTTCCCAGGTCAGGATACGCCAACTACAGATTATACCAGGCTTTGTTTGTCCTGTCTTCAAAATGCAAAAATTCTTTATAATGACATATTCAACGGTACACGCATGATCGAATGGTGTCTTCTCTCTTCCCTTAAATTTCGGGGTTAAATATTTATGCTGTCCTCGATTTCTGTAAGAACGTGTCGGGGGCAAAACACGAGCTGCAGAACTTAATGGGGAAAATGGGGAGGGTGGACTGATTCATTAGTTTTATTTTAACTTCATATTCTCTTTGGTTTCAGGATTGACACAAGAACCAGATTTGTGACAATTGCCTGCAGAAAAGAAAATGGAAACACACTCGACCAGTTAGAGACTAGGGGTATCCCTCATGAAACAATCTTTTACCTCACCATCAGGTGAAAATTAACGTTCTGCGGGACTAGATGTCTACTATGGATCAATATGACATTGTCACAGACCAATCGGGTCTCTTCAATTCGAGTTGCTCGAACTGTTCAACCAATCAAAGCAATGCGTCTATCACCACCACGCCCCAAACACATGTCACTGGCTTCTCTGACATCTGGCCTTGGAGGGTGGGACTTTTCGGAGCGGGCGGAACAGTGATCGCCTGTGTGGGCGTGGTCTTCAATATCATCACCATAGTGGTACTGGGGCATTACCGGTAAGATGTGGTGGATTTTGAATACCATAATTGAACATTACCGGTAAGGTAGGATGGGTTTAGAACATCGTTGCTATAGTGGTCATTGAACATTACCAGTAAGATAGGACGGGTTTAGAACATCAATGCTACAGTGGTACTTGATCATTACCGGTACTGGCATATTTTGCGGGTTTAGAACATCATCACTATAGTAATATGGTTTATGTTATAAGATATAGCTGGCATTAAAGGTAAAGTTGGGCGTGTTAAGAGCATCTTTCCTATTGTTCTGTTGGGCTGGTGCGATACTTGTCAGATGTGACGGGTTTCATTGTCACTGTACAATAAGGCGAAAGATATTGCGGGTTTGAATACCAGGAAGGGCGTTCACGCGATATATAATTCCAACAAAACGAAAACCCTTAGGCAACGAAATGAAGATCTTCCACACAGCCTGAATGGAAAAATTAATATGGTAATAGCCACAGTAAGAGAGTGATGCCGCCAGCCTATCTTGTTTCATAATTAATGAGACCCGTAGCTGGCCCGTAGAGACAAGTTAATATTCCCATCGGTACTTAGAGACAACCGTCCACAATTATGTTATCCAATAGGCTGGACGTTAAGCAGTCAACTCAACTTAGGGAAGGCTAGTTAAACACCTAAACCATGTATTAAGGTGCCGTAGTTGGGCGTCTAACTATTGCCTCTTTGCACTTAGTGTGCTTCCTTGATCTAAATGTTCCCCTGCACGTTATGGTTTCCACCCTGTGTATAAGATAGGTACATTTTATTGTCCCATTCAGTAACATTAACATTCGTAGTTAAAAAGGTTATATAGCACAACAAATACAGAACAATTATTGATGAAAAAGAAATAGAATATTCAATATTCTGTTTACACCATAACAAAAACATAACACACAATTTAGGATGCATAACTTAATATACATGTAAACAAATTAAAGTTAAGGTTTTTGAAGATTATTTATTGTCTTGGAGACGTAGAACCTGATGCGTAAACAGTGATCTGTTATTGTTATTTTTTTATTTCTTAAACAGATTGCGGACATAATGTTAGTCAATCATTATATTTTGTTCAGCCTACTGTTCCTCTAGTCCAAGAATGTCAAATGCCCCAACTGTGTCTGTTAGTTATATGCTACTACTATCTGTAACTCCAACTGCAAAAGTTTGTTTATTCGGTGACTTTGCCTGTTATTTTTACTAACCAAATTGAAGATTGGTCAACCGCCTCAATTTCAATGAACAAATAGACTAAGCACGCGCCACACTAGCTCCCTGTATCAAGAGCACTATGGGCTCTCTTTGTGAAACGTCTCACTAAACACATAGTCTCTGGTATATCTCTGATTGTATGTGTATGTGCCCTGACCCCAGGTCCAAGTCCACTGCACCGTTCCTGCTCATCTCCCTGGCCGTATTTGACTCGCTGTTCCTGCTCACAGAGTTGTTTCTAGAGACCCTCACTTACATGGCCTATGGGGGCCTTATCTCGGACTCCTACAGGGACTTCGTGAAGCCCATCTATTGGTGAGGTTTTATGTGATGGGTATACTAAGTATATTGATAACAAGGACTGTCTACTCTTGAGGTTTTATGTGATGGGTATACTAAGTATATTGATAACAAGGACTTTCTACTGGTGAGGCTTAATGTGGTGGGTATACTAAGTATATTGATGACAAGAACTGTCTACTGGTGAGGCTTAATGTGGTGGGTACACCAAGTTATTGATGACAAGGACTGTCTTCTGGTGAGGCCTAATGTGGCATGTATACCAAGTATATTGATGACAAGGACTGTCTGATGTTGTGACGGGGGAGGAGAGGTGGGGAACTGGCTCAAGTGGTAGAGTGGTCAGGACAGCGGTTCGAATTCCACGATGGGCAGAGTTATTTGTCCAATAGTTCGACCCCTGTGACTGGTACGGTGTCAGTATACTGTGACTGGTTGAGACGAAAATTCATGGTATGTTAGAAAACATCAGGTTTGTTCTGATGCATCACGACTTCTGTAGTAAGTGGTGCCTGGATGAATTCGTAACAATTTCTCACCTAATATCAGTCATATTCCAAAGAAATTACAAATAGTGTCTTGGCGGATATTTAATATGAAACCAAGACTCGCTGAATCATTTTTCTGATCCTCTCCTTGGCTTAAAACTCGTCCCTTTGTCACCATCCCTACTTGTGTATTCCTGTTCACCCTTTGGTAACAAAAGGCACAGATCTCCCAAAATTTAATGTCGCCTAGGCCTGGAAAAGTACAATACGGCGAGGCCCTGGGCCGTTTATCGGAACATGGTTGGTCACATTGTGTATTATACTGATACTGGCCCAACAGGTGGGGAAAAACACTGCGGTCAAAATGGGAATAGAGTCAAAACCTTCATTGTACAAGACGCACTCTCTGCCTTGAAGTTGAAATCACCTATAAGAGTGAAACTTGCTGTATTCTATGAATATAACTAAAAAGTTAACTAAGTTACATTGTATTAACAATATAACAAACTATTTACCTAACAAGGGAACTTGCTGTATTCTATGAATATAACTAAAAAATTAACTAAGTTACATTGTATTAACAATATAACAAACTATTTACCTAACTAATCTCCGTCTCGCCCTCTGTGTGTGCGTCCCCAGCGTCCTGTTCCCCGTGCCGCTCCTGATGCGGACGTGCTCGGCCTACACCGTACTGCTCATCACTGTAGAGAGATACACCGTGGTCGCCTGGCCGCTAGCCGCACTCAGACTCCTCAGGTCAGGGTCTCCTTGTTTAACGTCTCCTAAGCTCTCTCTCTCTCTCTCTGTCTCTCTCTCTCTCTCTCTCTCTCTCTCTCTCTCTCTCTCTCTCTCTCTCTCTCTCTCTCTCTCTCTCTCTCTCTCTCTCTCTCTCTCTTTCTCTCTCTCTTCTTCTTATTTTTCTCTCTTCTTCTTCTTCTTCTTCTTCTTCTTCTTCTTCTTCTTCTTCTTCTTCTTCTTCTTCTTCTTCTTCTTCTTCTTCTTCTTCTTCTTCTTCTTCTTCTTCTTCTTCTTCTTCTTCTTCTTCTTCTTCTTCTTTTTTATTATGTTATTATTAGGCCTATTATTATTATTATTACTATCACTATTATTATTAATTTTCATATTATTATAATCATAATCTTGACTAATGAGAAAGTGTATCGTTTGTCGGTATAGCTACTACTTTGATGAACAGCATACTGTTATCGTTTTTGTGTAATGTCGTCTGCCCAGACCCAAGATGGCGCGGCTTGCCGTTGTCGTGGTGACGCTGTTTGTCCTGGTCTACCACATTCCGATGTATCTGGCCTACACCTGCTCCACGGTCTACCACAACAAGACCCAGAGAAATGTCCGTCACTTCCACAGGTTCGTTTGTTCCTTAGTTATGTTCTTCACGTTTACTCTCAGCAATCGTACTATATCGTTGATGTCTCCAAAAGAAGAAGGTATGACAGATTTAAAAGCTGCCTTACAGATAATCGCGCGGAGATACTAGGGGTAGAATCGAGGTATCTGTTATCCTCGGGTAGAATGCAGAAACATGATGTAGCTTACGCCTCGTCATAAGCATACTATCTGAAATCTCGTTCCTTGAACGGAAATACCATTTATTGAATATGTCTCATGATCATGGTCATATTCAGTCTGCTGACAGTAATCCGGGATCGGACGCAAAAAGGAACTTATTCAATTAAGTTAAACGGAGACGAACAGCAGCTGCTAAGCAAAAGGTTTAAAAGATAAGGGAAAAAAACATTGATTCTTTTTTTTTTTTGCAGAGACAGAGAAGATACTATTAAAATACAACTTTTCAAGAAGATCGGTGCTGTAGTTAATCTTGTAGAGGTGGGGAACACATTTTTTTTGGAAATTAGATTGTTAGGACGAGACATAAGCTACGTCTTGTTTGTGCGTTTTCCCCCCAGGACTTTTGTATCACCCGGTCATTTTAGTTTGTCATCGACCCAACACAATTTTATTGTCGCATTAATAAAAAAAAAAGAGCGCTGCCAGGTATTGAACGAAAACCATTAAATTTGTCTCTGATTGGCTACTCCGTTATCCGAATTTCTTTTTGATGGAAAGGGAGGGAATTGGGATTTACATGATATGATCTCACTGGCGCATATTTATTATTATTTTTGTTTCAAGGGAAGGTATATATTAAAAAAAAAACTTTCAAGCTTTTTTTTTATGTCCCTTATTTAATGATCTAAATATTTATCTATAACTAAAATATGTTTCAATCTTTTCTAAAATGTCTAGATCAAAACGATTCGAGCAATTCATTTATAGGCTTAAATTAGGTATATGATGATGATGATGATGATGATGATGATGATGATGATGATGATGATGATGATGATGATGATGATGATGATGATGATGATGATGATGATGATGATGATGATGATGATGATGATGATGATGATGATGGTGGTGGTGGTGTTGATTAAAAAAAACAAAGAAGAAGATATAGATCTTTTTAAGAACAAACCAGGTTACACGATGATTATAACGATAAATATTATCACCTTTTGATCTTTCAGACAATGAAGAAGCTAAATGCCATATAACCCATCGTTCCTTAAAATCTTTGTAATTAATTGCTTCTTGCTTTTCATAAAAGGTGTTCCTTCTTTAAACCAGAACGAGATTTGGAAGAAGCGACTTTTTTAACAACGTGTACCATACTTGGATCAACCTAACCATGTACTTTACGGTACCATTCGTGATTCTTCTGGTGTTCAACATTCTCCTTGTGGTGGCCCTCAAGAAGTCAAAGGCCAATGGGCCTGCAACTAATGATATACAGGTGAGAGACAAAGGGGGAGAGGGGGGAGAGAAACATACAGATAGGGAGAGAAGGGGGATACACACACACAGAAAGAAAGATATGAAAAGCTCCATAAATAATAAGCTGTTTCTAAAATTTCACAAGTCGTTTTTCACCTATAAATAATAAGCTGTTTCTAAAATTTCCTAAGTCATTTTTCACCTTTTGGAGAAAAAAATTACAAGTTAGGTAGCCCTATTGCATTTTGTCAAAAGTCAAATTACTTCTATCACATGACTGAACCCGTACTTATTTGTCGGTTACATTAAAAAATTAAAATAATTCTTTCTGGATGTGACATGGACCCTTTTAGTTTGATAACCTCATGACTTAGACCACATACCACGGACATAGTCAATTTCAACCCGTTACCTTCATGACTTATATCACAAGGCAAAATAGCTAATAAGAAGAAAATGGTAAAAAGAAATCTTAAGAAAACACTACCAAGTCTTATAAAATACACAAAGGACTTTGTTTTGGATTTTATAACAAAAATCAATTACTACAAAGAGCTATAATATCGCTCTTCAGAGCCATAGTTCATAAAAGCAGAGCCATTGAATCTTTCTTAAAATAGTGTATGTCAAGCCAACAGGGTTCTTAGTATAAACAAATATAGGTTTTAATTTAAAATAAAAACTGTAACTACAACGTTCTATATTATAGACAATACAATGTATTTGAGTGTATTGAAATTATGACACGATTGCTCTGTATTTGGTGGAAACATACTTATTGAACAACTTAAATAGAGGCGCATTCAAGTAGAATAATAAATTTAAACAAAATTTTAGGCGTTGCACTGCCATACCTGAAGTCACCATCAATCAATTACTAACAATTACTAACCAATAGTCTCTTTTTAACCTTACAAAAGAATTTACTTCGGCTCATCTTTATAAAAGAAAAGTAAGACAGTAATCATAAATAGAGTGGCAGACCCCCCAATATGCAGTGTTTGTTTACTTTCAAAAGGAATTGGACAGCGTCGACTGATACCTAGAAACAAAACAGCTATAATATCACTCTCCAGGGTCATAGTTCATAAAAGCAAAGCCACTAAATATTTCTTATAGTACTGTGGGTCAAGCTAACTTGTTTACTTTCAAAAGAAATTCGACAGTGTCGACCGATGTGTCACCTAGAAACTGGTGGATCACAATGATTTTCCACCAAAGTTCATCATCATATTTTAACAAATTCATAAAGACGCCACTTGTCAAGTCATCCACGACGGGAAACTAACGGAATCGTTCAACGTGAAAACTTGCACCCGTCAGAACTGGGATCTGTCAGAGTTGTTTGCTCTCGCTGACGATCTTCCGATGGTGGTACTGAGTGATGCGAAAGTCAACTACATGCCAAAGGACGGATAGCCAGTGGATCTTTATGAGGCATCTGGAGGATCTTGACTTTGCAGACGACATCAGCCTTCTCTCTCAAAGACAAAAACAAGACACCCAAGAGAAGCTATATCGTGTGTCAGAAGAGGCCAGACATATCTGAAGAAAAAACTGAGGCCATACAAATCATTAACAGACAGGCAGATCCACTGCAGCTGCATCAGGAAAACATCGAAGAGGTTGACAAGTTCGTTTATCTTGGCATGTTGTCAGTAAAGACGGGGGCACAGACGAGGACATCAGATGTCGAATCAACAAGGTCAGATACGCCTTCAAAACCCTAAGATCAATCTGGAGGTCTATAGCCCTGTCGGTAAAACCAAAATCCGGATTGTCAATACCAACGTGAAGTTGGTCTTACTCTATGGCTCAGAAACATGGCGCGTTACCAAGACCAACAGCCATAAACTGCAACTACCAACACATGCCTCAGAAACATTCTCAACGTTAGGTGGCCTGAGGTTGTCTCAAACAACTGTGGAACAGAACGAAGCAAACCCCATCGAGAGTCGAGACGGACGTCAGTGTGGAACCCCCAAGGTAAACTTAATCTGCTGCCCAAAGCACCAATGCCGAGATAAAAGCCGCTGGTACTACATAGGCCGAGCTGAAGAGGACCAGCCAGAACAGAATTTGTTGGAAGGGATTTGCTGCGGCCTTACGTTCCACAGGAAATCGAAAGCCTAAAACTCACTTTGGTCGGCGAACCTTCATCTATGATCCATTGTCCATACAGAGGTTGTTGTCTTCATCATTTTCCTTCTCCTGCTGTGCTGCAATTTGTTTTTGTAATGTGATTCTCATAGATTTCTCAGGTAGTTTCCCTGGTGAAAACCAAAGCATAGATCGCATTAATCTTTTTTGGTCGAAAAACGAAAGATTTGACTGAAACATATGCCAAACAGTCAGTTGTGTATTATTTATAGAGTTAAAAATCTCTTTAAGTAAATTTGGACTTAGTCAGACATAGGCTACTTAGATACCAACTACCTTTTGGCCTATATCACTATTGACTAATGCTAAACAAGAAAAAAGACGATGGAGTCCGAATAGGCGGGAGATTCAAAGACAGTTTCTTTGGAACCTTATAAAAGACTTCTATAAGAAGCACGTCGTACCTTAGTTCCAAAATGGCCAAAGTCTGACTTAGGCCATTTTCGAAACAGCTTAATTAGTCTGTAACAAATACCTTAGCTTATAAATATATTTTTTTTCACGAGTAAAGATCAAAATCTATAGAACACTGTTGAACCGTGATGCGCAGCGCAGACACTTAATGAATTAAGACATTTTCAAAAAATAAAGAATAGGAATACTAAAAAAGTGGGAGAAGTTTTACAAAACTAATAACAACAGTTTATAACAAACTAATCTGTTTTGTTGACATATAATTATATTTATTCAATTATTTGAGTGTGTGTCTTTATTGCATATTCGGGTTTTCCCAGAACCGAACCAAAAGGGAGCGACGGCTGACAGTAATGGTTCTTTGCATGACAGGAATGTTCTTCCTGTGTGAGCTGTTCCCAGCCGTGTCGTTCATCCTGACCACCGGGATGACTAACTACAATCAGTGCTCTCTGGCATGTAACAGGTTAGACGTGTTCTATAGTGTGTAACAGGTTAGAAATGTTCTATAGCGTGTAACAGGTTAGAAATGATCTATAGTGGGTAACAGATTATAAACTTCAACAGCGTGCAACAGGTTAGAAATTAATGTTCCATAACGTGTTACAGCTTAGACATGTCTTGTTTTTTCAATGATGTATTCGATTTAACCGGTTGGACTTTCTCGCGAGTTCCTTGGTACCTGTATAGAATGCTCTTTGGAAACCTAGGAGAAGTTTCCCTACTGTCAGAGTTTGACTTAAACCGCTGTTCTCCCCTCGACAGGTTCTCCGCTGTGGCCGACACTATGACCATCCTTAACGCCGCCATCAACTTCGCTATCTACTGCGCCACCGGGAGGAAGTTCCGGGAGGTCTTCAAGCAGGTGTTCTGCACCAGGCTTTGCTGCGTGGATCTGCACGCATCTCACGGCAACAGCAACAGCAGCAGCAGCGACAGGAGGCGGTTCAGCAACAGGAAAAACGGCGCTACTGCTCTAAATATACGAAGTGGCGGCGGCCATGGTGGGTTTAGACACCGGTTGAGAGGATTACTGTGCTGTGAAACTAGGTCAGGAAGTTCCAGAGATTTTGATGGCGCGAGTCGACTAAGAGCGTCCAAAACCAGCAGCACGTTTATGTCCCAAGACACGGTGCAGTTTGGTGCGGATAGATCTACCACTCTGCGCCCGGCGCGAAATATACAGGGCGGATTGCATAGCTTGACTTGATTGGATGATCGCTACTGATTTCAGATGATTCGATTGGTGAATAATGTAAGGTCAAAGACCAGAAAGACATGTGACCAGGAACGTTTTATGACGCAGCGGCAGAATGAAAACTTACCCGACGTTAATCGGCATCAAAGTGAATACATTTGTACATGTACATGTACTGCAGTGCGGTTGTTTGCTTAATTTTGTGAATACTGCTCCAAAGATGGAATAAAACTATTGCAAAAGAGGAGGGGGTCATTTAAGTATTTTACATTGTACAGAATTGATTAAAAACAAATAATTTATATAATAGAACATTACAGAGGGAGAGAAAGAAAGGGATAGAGAGAGAGGAAGAAGGAGTGAGCGGGAAGGAGAATCAGAAGTAAAGAGAGAGGAAGGGGATTGAGAGATTGTGTGAATAGTCACAAGCGCTTTATTTAAAACCTGGGATTCGTCTTTATTGAACTCTATTAAACAAAGTCCTTTTTGTTTGATGTTTTATATATTGTCTTTTTTTCTCATTTCATAAAATAAATATCGTACACCCTGAAATCTAAACCTTCCAAAATTTTCTGATTCAGGAGAGATTTTAATATCATTTTTAAAAGGAACGATTTAAAAAGACGTTTAAAATCTGATGGTTCCACCTTACCAGACACTTTCAATGACGATTTGCCGTCAGAAAAAACTCAATGTCGATTGCAATTTGAAACATCAAAACTTTTCATGCAAACACACACACACACACACACACACACACACACACACATACACACACCCACGCATAGACAATAAAACACAATGCTACAGCTCAACGTGAAAGCTTCAGCCAATGTAGACACACATCTTCCACACACGTACATTCCAGTAATCCATCGCTACTTTTGTGTTCATTATTATAATTATGACGCAGCGCCATCTTGAAAAATAAGGAGTAGATTTTATTGGCTGTCCATCAGGGGAGACCAATCCTCATACATGTACCAGTGATAGGTAATTTGTCAGTCTGATCTGGTGAGAATTCCCCCTGGCAGGCTGATGAGTTCTCTCTCTCTCTCTCTCTCTCTCTCTCTCTCTCTCTCTCTCTCTCTCTCTCTCTCTATCTCTTTCTTTCTTGTATACATCTTGGAGTTGGACCATGATTTACTCTCATTGATTTTATGGAATTGGCTTGTGGTTTGATTTGCAATAAACTCTATGATTGTGTAGTTTGTTATTAATTCGTTTTTTCCGCGAGTTAATTTCCTCCCAGCCAGCCACAAAGCTGTCAAGATATGAACATGAATCATTATGAAATGTAGTGAATTCTCTATCTCGACACGGAAAGATAAATCCAATCCAGAATTAAAAGCGGGCTTTAGTCTACCTACTAACATGCTTTGAAATCAAGCTAAACGTCTCGATGTAAAGAATTGCGCTTTTTAAGTAAAAATGAAAACATGTATGTTTAATATAATGATTTGCTTATGTAAATTTTGATTTGTTTATCATTAAGGTGAAATTGCTTTATGGTTGTCAATAGGTTTGTTTTTTACATTACCGTTTTAGTAAGATGCGTCGGTCTAAATGAAATTAAAAGATTAACACGAGGGATGAAAAAACAGCATCGATAATAAGATGTATATTAGATATAATGTTTTTTTATTAATCATAAGAAAAAATCATCATTTAGACGACCTTTCCTGTCATGTGAAAGTCAAATTAAATAATGAAGTTGGAAAGGGCATACCTCACGTAGAACATTTTTAAAAAGGTTATTTTGTTTGGTTTTTTTGGGGTTTTTTTTTTTGTTATTGATGTTGTTGTTGTTGTTGTTGTTGTTGTTCTTCTTCTTCTTCTTCTTCTTCTTCTTCTTCTTCTTCTTCTTCTTCTTCTTCTTCTTCTTCAATTCTCTATCTCGACACGAAAAGAAAAACCCAATCTAGAATTAAAAACAGGCTTTAGTCTACCTTCTAACAGGCATTTGAAACCAAGCTTAACGTCTCGATCTAAAGAATTGCGTTTTTAAGTCAAAAATGAAAAAAAAAAATTTTTTATATATGATTAGTTTTTTATAAATTTGGATTTGTTTATCATTAAGGTGAAATTGCGTTATGGCCGTCAATAGATTTATTCTTAACACCATTTTAAGATGGGTAGGTCTAAATGGAAATAAAAGACTAATACGAGGGATAAGAAACACCAATATTGAGATGTGTATTACATAGAATTGCTTTTAGTGGGTTTTTTTTTTCATCTAAATTAAGAAAAGGCCAGTCTAGATCTCTGCTGTACTAAGCTGATTCTGAAGTTTAGCAAAGTAATCTTGTATTTGCTCCTTTGTTTGTATTAATCTTTTAGATTTCGCTGTGGTTTGCCGTCAATTCAGATTAAAATAAAGAGAAATTATAGTATTTTGTTATAAGTATTGATTTATAAAATAATACAACGAAAAAAATCATCACGTTTTCACAGCTAGAGAAATTAGAAAGAACGGGAAAATGAAGTGTAAACTATGTATTAATTTTTTTTAATCCACTGTGAATAGTACTTTCTTCCACTAGCTACATATTTCCATCAATAATCGCAAGATTGAAACATTTTGCTGCAACTTATTGTTGTTTTCGTAAATCTAAGATGTTTGAGAAAATAATGCACACACCAAAAAAAAGTTTCATAGGCGAACAGACGAGAAGAGTGAAGTAATATTTACATCTATATTGTGTACAACATCTCTTGTGCCAGCAAAAGTGTTAAAACGGTCGATGTACAATTATAGGCTTTTCTTAGGAAATATTTGTACATGGACGGAAGAAGATTTATACACGGGGCTAGATTGACAGCAATAAACTCAGTACTTAATAACTAGATTAAGTTTGCAAGAGCCACAGCTTCTCGGCTCAAGAGACATACTTTTCATGTTCAAAATCTACCGTGAATGTTTTGGGTTTGTTTTTCTTTCGCCATTAAATTCTGTAAAATCATATACTTAAACTATGAACATCTACCGAACAGTATTCAACAAGTTTGAAATTGATGAATGGATTTTGGAAAAATCATTTTAATTCATATTTTGCAACACTTGTTATAACTTTTTCGCTTTTTCATAAATTCACATTGTACTCAATTATAAAAATTAAAAAATGTAAATAGGCATTTCGACTAAAATTACTTTCGATTTTAAAATGTAAAATGTTATTCTATAACAATAACAATGATTATGATATCAAAACAATACGAAAATGATCTTCGTCGTCATCAGTTTTCAAAAAAGCAGGGCGTAAAATACAAACATTGCTCAGAGCTTCTATATTCCT
>RQTK01001114.1:68886-119413 GCA_003991915.1 Elysia chlorotica
CGCCCCCACCCCTTTAATCTGACTAGACTTCATCTAAATCGTAAATAAATTTAATGTGTTTAGCACAAAACGAAACTCTCGGAAACGCTGTTGTATAGCGTAAATGTTTTAAACAATGCTCCTCTGTTTACTTCTATCACGCCGACTCGGGCGCCCAGATGCCCTGAACTGGTGTCGGTACAGGAGTCACCAGGACGGTCTGATTACCTGGTCCCTTCATGCGTATGCCTGGGGGCATGCCTTGACCGAACACCTGACCTAAAACATGACCTATGCCTCGAACCAAATCCTGACCTTTGTTTTGACCTCTGCCCAGACCTCTGCCTTGGCCAACACCCTGCCCCCTGCCCTGACCTAAAATCTGAGCTATGCCTTGACCTAAACCCTGACCTCCAACCTGACCAAAACCCTGACCTCCGCCCTGACCTAGACCTTGATCTTCATTTGGCTCTCTGACCCAGCGACCTTGACCTATCCAATGCGCCAGCCTTCCACTCCCTCTGCCAAGGACGCTCCTGAGACGACCCCAGTGGCGAAACAGCTGTTCCGGCACCGAACCTCCGCTGACTTTGCTGGCGTTGGCGGGCTGCGCGCGCACAGTCAGGGTGACCTCATTATCCAAGGTCAGCATCTTGATGTCTGTGGTCGGTCCTGAGTAGTCCATGGGGTTCACTAGGGAGGAGAACAGTTGGAGGAGTGGTGCAATACGTGTTGAAAATATAGATCTATTGCTATCAGGTTGAGAATTATACAAATTTAAATAAGCATGATTGTTAATATTGAATTGAGCATTATAACAATCAAGTTCAGCATTATAACCATTAAGTTGAATATTGTAACCATCACATTCAGCATAATTGAATCAAGTTCAATATTATAACATTATGTTTAGCATTATTACATTCAAGTTTAGCATTATAACAATCAAGTTCATCATTATAACAATCAAGTTCAGCATTGTAACCATTAAGTTGAATATTGTAACCATCACATTCAGCATAATTGAATCAAGTTCAATATTATAACATTATGTTTAGCATTATTACATTCAAGTTTAGCATTATAACAATCAAGTTCATCGTTATAACTGTATATTTCAGCACCATAACAATCAAGTTCAGCATTGTATTTATCGTTATAACAATGAAGTTGAGCATAACAAAAGCCAAGTTCCTCAATATTACAGCCAAGTCAAACAATAGCTCTATCAGCAGTACTGATTTTAAAATCATGTAAACGAATGTATACGAAGAAATGGTGTGGTTCACTTGGTAGTTCATGCAACTTTTAATAACAAATACCGGGTTCAAATCCTTAAAAGGCCACCTTTTTGCAGACTGAAACATACAGTAAGAGCTCTATGCTATAGTACAGTTTGGTTCCCACTTACTGCCATATGTTTTTGCCCTGACGATGCTGCGGCCCCTGCATTGACGTCTGAGGGATGGAGTGTTCTGCAGCAGCGCCTCCTGCTCCTCCTGGCTCACGGGGTCACCTGAACCGTCAAGGCCGATAACTGTGTTGGTTGTCACAGAGGACGACTGGGGGGAGTAACAGAAAAGGCAACGTTTGAGTTCTATGCAGTATGTTGTACTATCAAGTCTGTTTCTTTGTAACGATGGAATATCCCATGCAGTATGCTGCACTATCAAGTCTGTTTCTTTGTAACGATGGAATATCCTACTGCAGTGTGCTGTTTTACCGGGGTCTATTTCTTTGTACCGATGGACGATCTCACTGCAGTATGCTGTACTATCAGGGTATGTTTCTTTTTAACGATGGAAGATTCTACTGCAATATGCTGCACTACTAGGTTCTGTTTGTAGCGATGGACGATCCTACTGCTGTATGCTGTACTACCAAGGTCTGTTTCTTTGTAACGATAGAAGATCCTACTGCAGTATGCGACACTACCAAGGTCTGTTTCTTTGTAACGATGAAAAATCTTACGTCAGTATGCTGTACTACCGTGGGTCTGTTTTTTTGTAACGATGGAGGATCCTACTGCAGTGTGCTGTACTATCAGGGTCTGTTTCTTTGTAAGAATGGGAGATCCTACTGCAGCATGCTGTGCTACCAGGGTATGTTTCTTTGTAACGATGGAACTTATTGCAGTATGCTGTACTACCAAGATCTGTTTCTTTGTAACGATGGACGATCCTAATGCAGTATGCTGTACTATCAAGGTCTGTTTCTTTGTAACGATGGACGATCCTACTTTATTATTTAGTAGGGATATGCCTACCAAATACAAAAAGGAGCTCAAACTTCCCTGTAATAAGATGCCATAGTAAAAAATCTACAACTAATTTCTCTCTTTTATTAGTACTATGTTAGAAAGTAGAAGAGTTGTCGAATCTTTAAACCTCAACTCTGATGAACTTCATTATAATTGCTGAAGTCAAGGCATTTGAGGATTTAGAGCCCGAAGACTTGTTATAAAAAGCAGCAGTACTTGAAACATTTTAAATGCGTCACACAATTTTGATCAGAATCTTCGATGATGATAGTCGCAACTTTTTGCATTGTATCTATGAAAAATACTGTAAGCAATTCAATAAGAGAAGCATCAACATATCTATAGCACCAGGTGTGTTAAACTCTCTCAACCCCAACCAGACCAAACCTTATCTGGGTGCTATCTGAAATATCGAAAAATCTTGGTGCAAAATTCATTGCAATTGCAATCGGTTCTTATGACTCAGCTAACATAAACAGATGCATAGTACAGTTCATTAGATGTCAAGGCATTTGAGGATTTAGAGCCCCAAGACTTGTTTTAAAAATTAGCAGTATTTGAAACAATTTTCTGAAGGATCTTTTTAGTCAATGATGTTAGTTATAAATTTGTACATTGTTATATGACAAAAACCGTAAGCAATTTCAATAAGAGAAGCATCAACATTATTTTCTATAGCAAAGACTCACGTTCCTCACGGCCATCTCAGCCACGATCTCCGGGAACGTTTGGCTGGTCTCCATCAGATAGCACGGGCTGGAGGGCACCCTAGGCCGCAGGGCAACCACCTGTAGGTGACATGCACAGGACAGGGAGGGTCATTGTATATAGGACACTGGGGCCATTGTATAATTATAGGATAATGAGGGCCATTGTATAATTATAGGATAATGAGGGTCATTGTATAGTTATAGGATAATGAGGGTCATTGTATATAGGACACTGGGGCCATTGTATAATTATAGGATAATGAGGGTCATTGTATATCGGGCACAGGGACCATTGTATAGTTATAGAATAATGTGGTTCATTGTATATAGGACACTGGGGACATTGTATGTTATAGGACAATGAGGGTCAGTGTATATATAGGACATTGGGGCCATTGTATAATTATAGGATTATGAGAGTCATTGTATAATTATAGGATAATGAGGGTCAGTGTATAATTATAAGATAATGAGGGTCATTGTATAATTATAGGATAATGAGGGTCATTGTATAATTATAGGATAATGAGAGTCATTGTCCGGACGTTGTCAAGATACAGACAGGACACAAAGGGTAATTTGCCGAATCTTGGACTAGATACAAACAGCACAATGAGGGGCATTGCATCAAGATACAGACAGAACACAAAGGGTAATTTGCCAACCCTTGGACTAGATACAAACAGCACAATGAGGGTCATTGCATCAAGATACAGACAGAACACAAAGAGTAATTTGCCAACCCTTGGACTAAATACAAACAGGACAATGAGGGGCATTGCATCAAGATACAGACAGAACACATAGTGTAGTTGGCCAAACCTTGGACTAAATACAAACAGCACAATGAGGGGCATTGTGTGGACTGTGTGCAAGATACAGACAAGACAAAAAGGGTAATTTGCCAACCCTTGGACTAGATACAAACAGCACAATGAGGGTCATTGCATCAAGATACAGACAGGACGCTGAGGCTCATAGGTTATAACTACAAATGTATTCGTGTGAATTGTTGTTGCTTTTTTCGTCACCATATGGAGTATCAGCAGTTCAATGACTTTGAATAATTAGTTAAAGCATATAACTTATTAATTATCTTATGAGGTGTCATGGTAGGTACTTTAAGATATTTGCACCATGTCACAAATCAGCTTGTTCCTAATAAGTAGTACAGCTCGTTAAATTTTTCAAATATCTTAGTATTTGGATGAGATATGCCTTTGATAAGTTAGAAAAGAAATTGAAATAAATTAACTTTTCACGCTTAAACTAAAAACCTCAGATTGTAAAAAAAAAACCGCCTTATTTGCCTAGAAAACCACTCAACACTTGCGTAGAAAATGAGCAGTAGGGAAAATTATTTTCTGCAAAAAACAAAAAGTGAACCATAGCCTAAGAAAAAGGTGAAAAGTTACCCCCTGCTGTCCTGTGAAGTCGTACAAAGTCGCGCCATTCACAAACCCTAGGCTGGCCAGTTTCGGGTCGTAAGACATGAGCACCACGACGTCGCGCTCTCTGGAAACAAAGAAAACAGAATGGCTCACGGTGTGGTATTTGTAATACTTCGCCGAATAAGTATTTCTTCTAATCAAATTTTCCATTTCGCTTAAATAGCATGGATATCTTTACCTAATCCTCATAAGTATTTGGTGGTATTTATGCTTTAATGCGAGTACAAGTTGACGAAACAGGCAGATAAAAGAAACTCAGCAAATTACACACATATTCTGCGGTTTGCATTCTTTAGACATAAACGGTATGGATATTTGCATTGGCAAAGTGATTACTTGGCACATCAACTGTACTATTACAGCGCTCTGAAATAGAAACATTATTCATTGTTACGACCTGAGGGTGATTAAGTATGAAGTTCGTGAAATATCTAAAATATGGAAGAAGATTTAATTTTATGTTTATGTTATATGCTTCTTAAAACAGTCAGTAGTACTCTCGGATAACGTGCGAGTGGTTCGAATTTTATGGCTCAGTTTGAGAACTTGTCTCCGTATCAGAAATTTGGGGAAACCCAGATGGCGTAAAACTTTTATTTATTTTGTGTTTAGCAATGATAACTTGAGGTGTCAACTAAATATGGCAATCCTGACTTACGTTGAAGAAAAAGCAAACTCGTTGACAAAGTTCATTCCCGGGAGGTTTCGAGTCCACCTGAATAGCTTCCCTTTGGGGACAGTAAAGGCGCTGAGCATGCTGGGATAGTCGTCTTTAGGGAGAGCCCTCCTATTGCGCCTGCCTCTAGAAGACTTCCTCCTGCTTTTGCCGCTACGCGTTGTGCTATTGCTTTCTCCCCTTCTCTTTCCTCCGCTCCTACTTCTCTTCTCTCCATTCTCTCTGACTGCAGCGGTCTCTATGGTTCCTGTCGTCTCTATGTTACTGACGCGGGCAAGTCTTCCTCTCCTCCCATTCTCTGTCGCTGCTTGAGGAGGATTACCAGTAGGAGCTGTATCAGGAATGCTTTCACCAAAGATGAGTCGATCAATTTCATCTGTGATCATGATGTCTATGTTTTCATCTTTGTTGCCTTGTCTACTGCCTCGCTTTTGTCGTTTGCCTTTACTGCCACTCTCGGCAGCCAAACTAATAACCTCTATAATGGGACTCAGCTGTTTGGTACCTTTGTTGGTCTCCTGGTTTCTCACACCCTTGTTGTTCAAATCAAAAGACAGCTGTGTTATATCTCGTGTGGAGTCGTTGTCTATAATATGTTTACCTCCGGCCGTAGAGTCAACATGCATATTCTGTTCAGAGTTCAGTTGAACCGGCTGTAGGCCTTCGAAAAACCCGAGTTCATTAAATATATTATATTGTCCACCTTTCTCATAGACGATGGATCTTTTACTCCTTGATTTTGAGGAACTTCCTCTCCCCCTCCTCCCTCGTCTACTGCCTTTGCCCCGACGATCCTTTCCTCGCCCTCTTTTCCCTTTTCCGCCTCCCCGCCTCCTGCTTTCCCCGGGTCCCTTGAAAGGTTCTGTATTCAAAGGTTGCTCAGCAGGTGTCAGCCCTCCGCCTAGATGCCGACTCAGCTCGAAAAAGTTTTTCTCAGACAAGGCGTCCGACCTGGCCAGCATGAGCCAGTTGAGCAGGGTCTTCAGCCGGGGGTCGCCTGAGGAGCCCTGAGTCGTTGGCGTTCCGTGTTGGGCGACATCCCACGCAGCGTTCCCCTGGGGAGGTGCCTGCTTCCCTGAGCCTATCACTTCATACTGGCTGGAGGGATTACCTTGGCGATCTGCTGCTAGGATGGACGTTAAACCTTTTGGCTGGCCAGATAGGCCGTGTGTTGATTCCTTCAAAAGGAAAAGAAAAAACATTAACTCTGATTTGTGGGTTTGTTGTTTGAAAGAGATATGAATGAAGCAGGGTACACCTGTTTATAAAATACATTTTTAGTGGAATGCTTCGATAAACAATATGCGAAAAATATATTATACAATTTTTGTTGTGCTAATTTATCAAAGTATCTTATCTCACACTATCAACACTGAAATCGTCCAGTTCAGATCGATGTAAGATACTATTCACTTGTCCTGACAATATCTCGATAGCTTAAGTGTCAGCTGAGCGCTCTGTTGGCTGAGTCATCTACCGCCCCCCCCCTGTTTACAACTTTGTGTCTCAAGCTTTAGCATCGTTTGCGTCTTTTTCGCTGAAAGACGAATAGATGACAAGAAAGGTAATGAAATGTACAAAAGCATGCTGTAACTTGTAAGTAAATATTAACCACCACTCTTTGTATGCGGTAATCTCATATTTTTATGGGAACTAAATAGACCCTGCAATAATCGAAGAGTTTTTCCTGACGTATGTATGTTTTGTCTTACTTCAGCATAGAAGAGTAGATTGCTTAATGCTATCAAAGACTATTGAGACAAATTTGACGGTGCTATTGATATGCGGAGCTAGAGTTACATGTGTTCACACCTTTTCTTTGTTGAAACTAAGGTGGTTGACCAATCTTCAGAGATTTTACTAATGTTTGAAGGAGGTATAAAGTACAAGTTGGAAACTGCTTGGATGATGCCAACTCAAAAACGCCAAGTCCTCCTCGTGATATCTCTCATTATTTCACACTCTCTGATTCTAAATAATATAAAGAGATATTAAACTGTGTGGAATACAAGTATGTCAACAAGTGCGTCACTGTATAGCGTTACCGTGGAGACAGTTGACACCAGCTCACTGCTAAGACAGACATTATGAGTAGTTAAAAAACAAAAGACCAAGAAACTAGTACGTTTACTCTGTCTATGTACGTAAAATGAATGCTTTAGAAAGTATCCGTTTCCTAACGACGGTGGGCGTTAGGGAATAAACCAAAACAAAATATGTACTTTTAACGCGTCCACAGTGGGTCTATGACATTGTTTACTACTTGATTATGTGGAGCATGAAGTCAGTGACCCGATCTAGCTTGCGATTCCAAACTAGTATTCCCAATAATAAGTCAATAATTATTTTTCTATAGTAGACAGACAGAGCTTTTGCAAAGTGAAAGAAAAATAAAACGATGAAAAAAACAACCTTAAAAGCCTTTTTTTTTTTTTCAATGTCTCACCTTTACTTTTGAAAGATTTAAGAAGTTACGTGAATATAACACTTTGGATTTAATTTTAATTAATGTTGAGCTTCAGTTAGAGTCCTTAAATGTTCTCCCTCTTTCACTCTATTTTTCTCTAGACTGTTTGATAATTAGCTTCCAGATTAAAAAAATATTCTCCATCTTTGGCTGTTGTGTTTGGGCGTATTTTTCAGGCGGTTCTCCGCTACTCTTCCCTCATATCTGTTTTTGAAGATGTAAAACTATCAAAACGGTTCTCTTCGTAATATCGAAAACGCGCACATGGGTGTAGGAGGTGGCGCTCTCGAGCGATAATAATAATGGTAATAATAAATTACATTTATTTAGCACTTTCCATTTTCAGAATTTTTTTTTTTTAATCTTAAACGCTTTACATTGGATACACTAAATAGGCATATTCTAACCACTTATGCCTCATAATTATCAATCTGTAAAACAGCATGCAATTAAAAATTAAAAGTTTCATCTAAACCAAAAAATATACGTAAGAAGAGGTGTAGAAGTAAATAGCATGCAGCCTATACTCTTTATCAGAAAGAATATGATAAAAATTGTATATAAAGTGCAACACTTTAAGCTGTGCAATAAATAACCTTAGATGAACAAAAATTAAGGATTTAAAATTAAAACCTCATTAGAAAAACATAGACTATCACGATAGTTATAGGTAAACAAAAGCGTTACTACTTAAAAACGGTACAAATTATTGATAGACGGTTAAAAGGTTTACTATCTAGTGTAAAACTAAAAACACGTCTGAAAAGATGACTCTTCAGAGCTTTTTAAAAGTCTCGAGGCTTGCACTCTCCCTAATCTCTCGTGGAAGAGAATTCCAAACATGTGGTCCCTGAAACTGAAATGACGATCACCTTTACTTTTGGAAGATTTAAGAAGTTACGTGAATATGGTATTAACACTTTGGATTTAATTTAATTAATGTTGAGCTTCAGTTAGAGTCCTTAAATTGTCTCCCTCCTTCACTCTATTTTTCTCTAGACTGTTTGATAATTGGCGTCCAGATTAAAATATTTTCGATTTTTGGCTGTTGTGTTTGTGCTTGTTTTTCAGCGGTTCTCCTCTACCCTTCCCTCATATCTGTTTTGAAGATGTAAAATTTACAAAACAGTTCCCTTCGTAATATCGATGGTTTTAAGAAAAGCGCACACCGGTGCAGGAGGTGACGCTCTCAAGCGAGAATAATAATAATAATAATAAATTACATTTATTTAACGATTTCCATTTTCAAAATAAATAAAAAAAAATCTCAAAAAGCTTTACATTGAATACACTAAATAAACATAATCAAACGAGTTAAACATAAAATCAATCTATAAAACAGCATGAAATTAAAAATAAAAAATTAAATCTAAACCAAAAAATATACATAAGAAAAGATATAGAAGTAAATAGAATGCAGCATATACTCATTATCAGAAAGAATATGATAAAAATTATATAAAGTGCAACACTTTAAAGCTGTGTAATAAATAACCTTAAGTGAACAAAAATTAATGAATTAAAATTAAAACCTCATGAGAAAAACATAGACTATCACGAGAGTCATAGGTAAACAAAAGCGCTACTACTTAAAAACGATACAAATTATGCATAGACAGTTAAAAGATTTAATATCTAGTGTAAATGGAATTGAATTATACAATCTACGTAAAAGATCAACAGGCAAAAACAAGTAGCAACTTAAGAACAGAAAACACGTTTAAAAAGATGACTCTTCAGAGCTTTTTTAAAAGTCTCGAGGCTTGCACTCTCCCTAATCTCTCGTGGAAGAGAATTCCAAACATGTGGTCCCTGAAACTGAAATGACCGGTCGCCAAATGATTTTAAATTAGTTTTAGGCGTAAAAAGTAAAGTTTTGTCATTTGTAGATCTTAGACAGCGAGATACCTTGCTCAGATTAAGGTGCAAAAGTTCTTGTAAATATTGTGGAGCCAAATTATTTAAGCATTTAAAAACAGTTATAGCAATCTTGTATTCAATTCTTTCTTTCACCGGCAACCAATGTAACGATTTTAATAGGGGCTTTACATGCACATTTTTCTTTTTCTTGTAAATTACCTTGGCCGCGTGATTTTGAACTTTTTGAAGTTTATTTAGTTGGTCCATCGATAGACCAGAGAGTAGTGCATTGCCATAATCCAGTTTGGATAGAACCAGAGACACCATTAATCGACAGCAAAGGTCAGGTATCTTCTTATAAGACTGATACGGCTTATCTCAAAATATAAAGTTTTACACAATGAACTGACTTGATCACTCATAGTTAGACTTTGATAAAAAATAATGCCTAGATTCTTTGCCTTTTGAGATGGTACAACATAACTTGAATTTATTTCCAAAACCTGGTTGTCAGTCTTCTTAAGGTCAGAGGGCTTTCCAAACAAAACAACTTCAGTCTTTGACTCATTGAGTTGGAGCTTATTTTGTGTCATTCGTGCTTTTCGATAAGATATAAAGATGTCTGTGGCCCTAAATAACAAGTTCAGAAATTTTATATTTAAAGTTCTGTATATCTGTTTATCGTCTGCATATTGGTATTGTTGCAGATTGTAATTTCTTACTATGTTTGCGGTGGGCTGCAGATAAATTGTAAAAAGAATAGGACCTAAAACGGAACCCTGTGGAACACCGAATGGTAAAATAACCTCCTCAGAATAAGAAGTTCCAACTTTTACACGGAGAGTCCGAGATCTTAAATAAGATTCAAACCATGCAAGTGCATTTCCTGTAATGTTAAAGTTAATTTTTAGACGATTTAACAGAATTTCATGGTCGATTGTGTCAAATGCTGCACTTAAATCTAATAGGCTAAGCAAGCAGACATTTCCAGAGCCAAGACTAACAATGATGTCATTGAAGACACGTAAAAGAGCAGTTTCTGTTGATTGTAGAGCTTTATAGTCAGATTTAAAAATGTCTCTAAGCTTATTTATTTCAAGATGTTGTAAAAGTTGTTTCAACAAGACTTTCTCTGAAATCTTTAAGGAAAGACAAATTCGATATAGAGCGATAGTTTTTAAAATCATTTTGATCCAACTTATGTTTTTTTAGGAAGGCTTTATGGTAGCCTTTTTGAAAAGTGACGGATCTGTAGTCAAAGAGGTATTTGTCTTTATAATGGGCAGTAAAAGTTCACCAATGCCTGACTTAACCAAATTCGTTGGTATACTATCCAATTCACAGGACTTTGAGGGTGCTTCTAAAATTAGTTCTTTTACTGTTTTTTCATCGACTTCCTCAAATTTTGACAAGTGTGGAATATTTAATACAGTTATTTCAGTTGGTTCAACTGGAAGTAACACACTGGGTGTCAAAACATCTACATTTTTCCTTATATCTTTCACTTTATTTTCAAAATGGCAAATGGTCTTATGTTAGAAATAATGTCAAATGGCGGCTTGCTGATAATTTAAAAAATCAAAACAGACGGCAAAACTACACATGACAAAATATAATTTAAAGTATTTGATTCACAAAAAAGATCGATCTTGTTTAAAAAAAATATGACATACATACTCGCTTCTCATAATAGGTCTACCCCCTTACCTGTGATTGCACCTGCACCGACAACTCCACTGCAAGGACTAGAACTGCCACGAATCTCATTGTATGTCTACTCGATAATCTTAATCTTATTATAATTGGGTATATCACTGAATGTCGTTCTACTCTTCTTAAACTCTATGTAAGACAATGCTATAACAGCACGTTCGTTTTCAAGACTTTTCTGTTCCAGGTTTCTGTCTTGAAGTTTCACACTAAAATGGTTACTCTGCCCCTATCAAGCTATGTATGAATCTGACAGATGCTCTGTTGATTTATGGCAGTGTGGGTGTTACCGTTGACGTAGGTCCTACAGTGACTGTTGAACCCAAAGATCTCCCGCACGCATGTGCCATGAGAAAGGCGTGGAGTATCTTGTCCCCTAGCCTGAATAGCCGCCCCTCCCGTTTTGTAAAACAGACAGATTCTTAGAAAAAGAACAAACTACGTCGCCGTATAGAACCTGAGGACACTGAACACAGATGGGAGAGAGAGAGAGAGAGAGAGAGAGAGAGAGAGAGAGAGAGAAAGAGAGATATATAGAGAGAAAGACATAGAAATGGGATATTAAGATCCTTCTCTCTCTCTTTGCCTCTCTCTCTCTCTCTCTCTCTCTCTCTCTCTCTCTTTCTCTCTTTCTCTTTAGCGGTAATATAACAATACAAAATATTTTTGTTTCAAGACAGGTAACGTGATACTGATGGCTAAAAGAAAAGATGGGTTTGGTAGATTCAAACTGTAAACATGACTTTCAGAATACCATAGTGCTTAGTTTCTTCAATAGTCATTTTTGCACCGACGTGAACCACAGCCTGGTGTATACGTAAATAATACTTCATGAGCTGCGATTCGTGGAAGTTTACTGAACTATTGGCAAGCATAATAATATGATGTGAGCTTGAAGATTGAAGTTAGATCATATACAATTCTTGTTCAAAAATTATTTGACGTCCGTATCAGTCTAACACCTTCCCTGCGAATCTTGATAGAGAGGTATAGTGTCATACTGTTACAGTATGGCACTATACCTCTCTATCTCTCTGTCTCTTTCGCTCTCTGCCTGGCTCTCTATGTGTGTTTCACTGTATGAATGTGGGTCTGCCTGCCTGCCTGTGGGTCTGTCTGTCTGTCTTTGTCTCATGTACGCTTCCCATTATTGTCTTTTTTCCACAACGTTCTCTCTCTCTCTCTCACTCTCTCTCTCTCTCTCTCTCTCCCTCCCTCTCTCTCTTTCTCTTCCTACATGCCCCTCATCTATAACCCCCTCTCTATTAAATATTTGTCGTCCTTCCACAGATTGGCCTGATCGACACCAACATACTTCGGAACTGTAAAAACACAGATATCATTATTTTCAAATTATTGTATTACTGCCATTGAACCTGTCCAATGACGAACAACACGTCTCATAAACACTGAGTTTGGAGATGACCAAGCCAAAAGTTATCTTTTTTTTAAATTATACGTGCCCTGGGTTTCCTGAAATTTCTATACGTAGGTCACACTTAAATTGCGGATGTGGACTTACGTCAACATTAATTTATCCACGGGAATTTACACACATTTAAAAAAACTAAAGCGCTGTGTTTAAAAAACGATCAAAGCATCCTTCATATACACATTTCATAGACAGTTTTTAGGTGGTAAGTAGAGGTCTGTGGCTGGGGTTCGAACCACACGCCTCCTGCTCACCTGTCAGGAACATCAAGCGACTTATCTCCCGGCGCTCCTGTCGGATGATGGATGGTGTCCAGGTCTGATGGACAGATGTCAGGTCTGGTACACTGTATAGTCTCCCTTTGCTGTAGAGACACATTGCGTTGTTTCCCTTGTCTGTAGTGGTACACTGAGTAAGGGTTGTCTCCCTTTGTTGTGGTGGTAGTCTGGTAGTCTGGTACACACCTTCGGCGCATCTGACCTTCACCTTGTCGCTCAGGACGGGGTTGTTATTGTATTGCATCTCATCATAGCTTATCCTGTCTGAGGTTTGTCTGGACTTCTTCTTCTTCTTCTTCTTCTTCTTCTTCTTCTTCTTCTTCTTCTCTTCTCATTTTTCTCTCTAGCCATCTTTATCTTCCTCTTGTTCTTTGTCTATTTAGCAACTTAAAAAGCACACAACCATACATAAATATGTACCCCTTTTCTGTATTTTCCAGCACTACTGTAAATACGTGCAAGAGATGCATACATGGATCCTGGAGAGAGAGAGAGAGAGAGAGAGAGAGAGAGAGAGAGAGAGAGGTGGAGAGATAGAAGGGAGAGAGAGAAAGAGAGAGAGGGGGGGAGATAGGATGAGATGTGAATTGAGTTGGTGCATATGTCTATGTATATATCTTTATTTGCTATGTATCCTACACACAGTTTTAACTGTATGGCCTTAAACATATCGCTGAGCCCTGGTCAGTTTTGACATGTTGTGGTTGTGTGTGTTGTTTATCTCTTCTCTTTCGCATTTTTTACTTGACTATCTCTCCGACTGTCCCTGTCTCTCTCCTTCTCTATTTCTCTCTCTAGCCATCTATATCTTGCTTTTGTTATTTGTCTATTTAGCAACTTAACTATCACACAACCATACATAATTATGTACGCCTTTTTTAGTCTGCACTAGCCCTACTGTAAATACGTGCAAGAGGTGCATACATGGACCCTGGAGAGGGAGGGAGAGAGAGAGAGAGAGAGAGAGAGAGAGAGAGAGATAGAGAAAAGGGGGAGGGATATAAAGAGGTGTGTTGAGTTGAGTTTTTTAACGCCCATTGTCAGCAGCTGAGTTTTAATTATTGCGGACGGATCCCAACACTAACGTCTAACAATTTTAAGTACTGCCCCACAGAGGCAGGAGGAGGGAAACTAAGGGACTGTACAGACGAAGGATTTTCCTCTCTCTCTCTCTCTCTCTCCTCTTTTGTTCGTGTTCAACCCTTTTTGCCTTTCTCTGTCTTAGTGAGTGTACACACCAGTATGTTTTCCGCGTGTATTTTCGATGTGTATATTTTTTTTCTGTTCACACAACTCTGCGCAACCAATTTGCATGTGTATATCAGAGTCAAAAATACACAAGCGCCCAGAGCGTTCAGACCATGTGTACTTTTCACTAAAAAACAGAGTGCAAACGTACACATGCGTTTGCTTGTGTATATTTGAATCTGCGAAAAGTACACGCCGTCTGAACAGAAATAATTCCAAGGAGATACACATGGAAGAGAGAGAGAGAGAGAGACAAAGAGAAACTGACATAGACTGACATGCGTAAATCAGAAAAACAGCCGAGCATACAGAGACCGGACAAAGGGAGAAATACACGCGCCCGCTAATGCTAGTTATACAATGTATACTAATTATGTCTTTTCCTAATCCTTTATAAGATGCTATAAACTCGTACACTAATACATAAAAGTGTAATGACTTGCGGAAACCGTATCTGTGATCAAAAGCTGCCAGATTTAATGTAGAAGGTAAAGTCTAAAAAGTAAACAAAACTATGCGGTAAGTGTTTAAGTGAGCTACATTGTATATCCTTGAATGTTATGCATAGGTGGGATGGTAAACTTTACAAATCTGCTTTGCAATCAGAATAATTTAAGGGGAAAAAAAAACTTCTTAAAAATATTGTGTCCGAACTATGCTTATATTTTAATAGAGAAATATAAATGTTATTGTTAGTGAGGAAAGTTAACGTATTCTGAGGGTTAGTGATAGATGCAGAGACAGGAGTTCATCTCACCGAAGTGTCTCTGTGTGTCATCACTTAAAATGACATTAGTCATGGGACCCGACTACAATGTGCTCTCGTTGGAGGCTATGCAAAAAAGAACTCAAAGTCAAATTCCCTCCCCATTTTTAAGGGCGCGAAGAGGCAAGCGTGAATTGGTACAGAGTTCAGTGTTAATACTATTAGAATACCGGGTACTCTGTTCTAAAACCTCTAGTTAAAAAATTGGTGAAATGAGAAGGGTTGAAAATCACATTCCCTAATGTGGAAGCCTGGGTGTATCTATATATTTAAATCTCTATCGCTATAATATTATTGATTTTGTATTTCGCACTTAATTTTAGTTGTTTTTTTAAGCCTATCATCTTTTTTTTATTTCTAATATCATCATCATCATCATCATCATTGCGATATTCTTTATTTGGAAGTAAATATAATAACATTAATAATAATAATAATAATAACAACAACAACAACAACAACAACAACAACAACAACAACAACAACAACAATAATAATAATAATAATAATAATAATAATAATAATAATAATAATAATAATAATAATTAACAACGACGACGACGACGACGACGACGATGATGATGATAATGATGATGATGATGATGATGATGATGATGATGATGTCCATCAGAGACTATCTCACAAAAGATGTTACTAAAAATTAATGACTTCGCTTGTACACGTGTATTGTCAAGATTAGACTATTAAAACAGTCTACTGTCAGGCCTTCCGGAGAAGACTCTAAATAGTCCATAAATAGAACAGAATAATCCTGCACGACTAGTTAAGCGCTGTAAAAAGTATGATCACATCAGACCAATCTTACAGCAGTTGCAGTGGCTGCATGTTGAAGAAAGGATAGAATATAAAATTGCTTTCCTAACTTTTAATTGCGTGAATTGGCTCGTTTCGGCATTATATTTACAAGATTTAACCAAATTCTATCCAACTTGTAGATCGAGGCTTCGTACAACTTACGATTCGAAATATTTGATTCTCCCCGGGAAACGTTAAAAACCGTATGATGAACGTTCCTTTTTCGTTTATTGGTCAGAAAACACTGAATTCTTCACCATATTCGATACGCCATATTGAAAGTCAGGAATGTTTTAAGAAAAACACATGAAAGTACATCATTGTTCGTAAAACTTGTTTGAGTTAATAATGTATCCTGTTATAAATGAATAAGAATGACGTTGGACACTAAACAAGCAGACTTACAAACTGCGCGTTTGTGTGGCAACACGTAAAATTGTTTGACGTTACAAATTAAATTTAAATATATTATTAGAATAATTATGCACTGTAAAACGTTCTCATGATAAAATTGGGGACAGAACGTCTTTAATTTAGGGTGGGGTTGTTTTTGGTTGGGTAATGTTGTTTGTTTGTTTTGTGTTTGGTTTTTGTTTGTTTTGTTTCTTTGTTCTTTTGTTGTTGTTTTTGTTTTGTTTTTGGTAGGGGGCGGATTCTTATTTAATGCATGTACTACTTTTCTTACTCTCCCATCCTCTTTCTCTCTTATTTTTCCTTCTCTCTCGCTTCATCCAAATCAGAAAGTGAAGCTGGAGTATGATATCGATATCAGAACACTCGAAATATCTAAAATCATGAAGGCTGCCACAGAATACTTTTTCTTTTCTAATTCATCTAAACAATGATTTAATTTATCCTTTTAATACCTTGCTTGACTTGAATTTGTCATAAGATATGAGTCTGTTGATAATAATAATAATTAAATCAATATCTCTTTAATACAAAGCTTTACTAGAATTTGTGACTGAATGAGTCTGTCACTACTTATACAGTACAAATCAACTCTGTGATATAACATAACGGTTCATTGGATTTGTCAGTGTCGCCTATCAACTCGCATCAAGTGCCGAGTTTTGTAATTTGTAGCGTCCGCGTTCACGCCCCTTCCCACTTGCTGATCGATGGTAGCTGCTTAAAATTATTGTCTCCGTTGCTTCTCTAACGTCAAGCCATTTTGTTAGTCTGTTCATGAAACTTTCTCGTTGTTTTTCCCTGCTCCTCTTCCCTGCAAAAATCCCAGTTGCCATAGGATGTTCTAGCTTTTCTCTTCTTATCACATTTTCAATAAAGATTGATTGGCTTCTATGAATCACATTAATTTTTCATTGATCTTTTTGTGTTAACACCTTGTGCAAGTGTTTCATTAGATGTTCGAACTGTCTACGAGATTTCGAGCATTGTTGTAGGAACGACATTTCAGCCTCCTCCAGTTTTGTCAGTCTTTGTATTCAGATTGTCCAAGCCTCGCATCCATAAAGTACTGAATGGCTCTTCATTTTTATGCATGGAGATGCACTGGTTTGATTAATTTTCCGTATATGTTAAAACAAATCATGAATTTCAATAGGAATAATATAACATCTTATCAGAATGTGTAACTGGATTGATCAGTTAACACTAAAATAATCGATCTATCTTTTTGATAATGATACATTGTACCATAAACTACCAAAATGTGTACCTTGATTGATTTGTCAGCGCTAAAAAATCGATGTGCCTTAAATACATGTACAATACACTGAGAGAATACGTTTCTGAATCGATTTATGATTTTCATACCATACACTTCTTGCTTTCTTCCTACCTTTCGTCAGTTTTCGAGTGGACGATTAATGTTGTTTACTCGCGCGTGTGTGTGTGTGTGTGTGTGCTTTTAGAAGAAAAAAAGAAATAAAGACCTACTTCTCCTACTATGAAGCTGTTTCGTCTTTGCTCTTGTTTGCCTTGAAGACTAGAGTGCACGGTGTTGTGTCCACATCTAATCACTGCGTGGAAAAGCGATGCTTTAAAGCTGATAATAAACCAGCGTTGAGCCACAGTGGTTCTATGTTATACCTAATCAAAAGCAGTTTGTCCTTCTTTTATAAATTTTTACTATTGTCTCCCTTGTTCCCTTTTTCCCATCTCTCATCTTAATCGGCATTGTCAACAATAAACCTATTGACGACCATAAAGCAATTTCACCTTAATGATAAACTTATCAAATTTTTTTTAAATATGTAAAACATGAAAAAAATTCATGCATATATNNAGGGGGGGAGAGAGGGAGAGAGAGAGAGAGAGACAAAGAGAGAGAGAGAGAGAGAGAGAGAGAGAGAGAGAGAGAGAGAGAGAATGTTACAGTAAAATTCACATTGTATAAATGCATTCATGTCATAATTATTTAAATCATGATTTTAGCCAGCTTAAACTTAACGAGAACATTAAACTGGTCATCAGGTTAAAAGGACAGATCACTATGTATTTCATTTAATCCTAATTAAATTTTTTCCCTAGCGATATCTCTCGTGTTTTGGTCTTCAATCTTTTGAATACATGCCTTTCTGGTACCGTATAGTACTCCCAAGTCGCACCTAGAAACTAATACATTACATTCATTAAAAGAAAATTTTGATGGCTAAAGGGAAACAAGTTTGTTTGAAACTGTTTACTCTTGTCGAAAACAGGGAAGCTCTCTCTGATGTTAACGTTTCGTAGGCAGTTCGTGAAAATTGCCAGATGTATGTCTTGGGACCCGTGTTCGTATGGTATCCTTTTTGGGAACATCTTATTCGCTTTCAGTTGGGTCGGTCTAAGTAAAATCATCACCGACCAAGGGATGGATATCCAGTACTGAGGGCCCAACGGCGTAAAGGAACCTCCTTGGAAAACTTTACAGTAATGACACAAGAAATGAGTTTCGCTTGCCCTACGAAAAGCTTAGTAAGAACACTTTATAATAGGATTATAGTTATTGTTTAATTGCTGTTGTTTTTTGTTTTTTTTCTCTTTTATATAGGTGTTCTTCTGCATCCATCAACTAAAGTAAAAGATCACCTAGCTAGGTGGCATCTTTACATAGTTATACTGTTGAAGCCATCTATTACCGATCCCATAAAACAAAGTTATTTAGGTGTAAAACATGAAAAGGTTAGATTTTATTATTTTTTAAGTTTGATGGTTTTCCGAATGGAAAGCGTAGCCTAAACCACTACAGGAAGTCAGGAACCTGAACAACCGTGGTGAGCGAAACATCAGAACAGATGTGCTAAAGTTCCAGTATGGTGAACATCTAACGTTACGAAAGACGATAGTGCATGGCTGCATAATCGGTCTTCATTTTAGTCCTGACAAAGGAAAAAAAATAAAAATAAAAACAATAAAAATCGTTAGGCCTGCTAGATCCATGTAACACTATTGCACACCGTAACCGATACCATGTAACCCCGATCCGATCCAGATACCGGTACATCGATATGTACCGACTGCCCAGACCTATTAGCGATTGGCACTTTTGGAATTACCTCTAAGGCTCTTGTCTATTTAAAGACTTGCGCATGAATCTGACTGATAGCAGATTCTCGTGAAACATCGTTAAACAATAAGAATTTTGATTACGGTATTAAAAATCACTATGGTTTTGGTATGTATCCTTGTCTAAGTAAGATGTACAAAATGCAGCTTTCTATTTTGCTTGGGAAATTTATTTAATATTGGGCAGGAGATGCCATAGAATCACCTACCTCAGTAGCTGTCTGTCACGTTCATCTGTACTCTACAGTGCATTCCATCTAGGGCCTAATACAACTATTCAGTCTATTATAGAGCTTTTGAAGCCTTTTAAGAACAGGGGTCTAATTTGTTTTGCCACATGCCATTCTACACTATTTATTGAGGAGTGATCTAAACTATTTCAACACCTGGAGCATTCAATTTTTTTTGGACAATAAGGATTGGTAAAAAATCAAAACTTTCTCTTTGTAATGATTCGATAAGGGAGAGAGCCATAACAATTGTATGGCATTTTTTTTCCAAGAAATTCCCATGTGTAGACCGCTGCAACCACACCTTTCTCACACCATCTGACTGACATCTCTCTTCACAGACTAAAAGAAAGCAGCTAATTTGCAAACAAACAAATGAAATAAAAATACCAAGGAACATTTAGAATTCATCAAATTGTTTATTTATAGTAAAACATGCCCTTACAGACGATAATGCACCATGCGTTTCAATCACCTTGCCTTGCAAAAATCACATTCGCTAGAAAAAACAAAAACAAAAACAGCTAGACAAGAATGCCAGTTGTATATATAATATATACAGATAGTTTTAAGTAATCCACAGAATCTCTTACTGTCATTAAAAGCAAAGAAAAATAAAACAATTAGATTATAAGCAACCAGTCATTGCACATTGAAGCCTATTCTTTAAATAATTACAACTGAAAGTCAAAGACAGAGGATTTTTTTAAAGTATAACATAAGATAAACCAAAGAAAAACAAAATATAAATGAGATGTTTTCGTAAAAAAAACTTCTTTGTTCCAATTTTTGTTTTTCAAATATCAAATATGGCAGCATGATTTATTTTAAGAAAATACAGTGGAAACCTCACAAAACAAAGTCTGATAATTCAAATTTCTCATAAACCGAAATTTATAATAGAATAGTTGATCTTTTCCCTTTGGCTCTATTAAAATCGGACTTATAATTCAAAGTTTTCTGGTTTGATTCTCTTAATTCGAAGCTCGCACCACCAATAGACAATGCAGTACTGTCAAGCAGAATACAATGCTTATTGCTGCTCAAGGCAAATTTTTAAAAGAAATATGGAAGGGAGGGGCTGCTATTGAAAGAAAATAAGAGAAAACTATCATAAACAGTTTTGATCAAATGACTACTAATTTTGACCCTTCTTTAATTCCAATCCTCTTTATTTGAACTGTGAGGTTTCTACTGTAATCCTTTCCAAGCGCAAATGAAGAAGCATGTCCCAAAATTATGAGCAAGAATAAACTTTTCATTTGATGAATTGGAAAAAAATAAAAATAAAAAACACTAGTCGTGATATTTATCTTCAAATACTAAGGGCAGTAATTAGTATGGTAATCTACTCAGCTGCATAAGGAGCACACAGCTACAGTATGAATCAAACTATGCAATATGATTTCAAGACTTTCTACACAACAAGTTTAGGGCCAGTTCACTTGAAGTTTTTCGCCACAAACTCCTCTCCTTTCGAGATATTGCTCTTGAGCTCGTCCATGGCAGCGTTCACCAAGTTGCGTTCATAGTCGAGCAGTTTGCCAATGCCAAGGTTCTTTTCAACACCATTTCTCTGTTACGAAAAATATACGAGAGATAAATCACACATTAGAAGATAAACAGTCATATTCAATCATTATAAAATTCATAAAATGAAAAACGACCCCCCCCCTCAATTTGCAGTTTGAAGGGTTCAAACGGTCAGACGGTGACTCGGTGTGAAAAAATAGGGCGTGGCTGTACTGTTTACTTGGTTTACTAGTGCTCTTAAAGTTGCGCCGATATCACTGATATTTTGATAATATTTCTAGTTATGAGATCATAAAACTATATATTTCTATACACTGAGAAGTTAGTTGATTTCACTATCTTGGTTATTTCGGTTTTTACTAATCATTTATTATTTTTGTGTCTGGGGAATTTAGGAAGAAGCCAGCTGTTTCTTTCTTGCAGGTGATCTCTACTAAACTTATTTAATTTTTAATATCTGTCAGTGTGACAGGTTTCAGTTCGAACCCCTTTTCAAATGGAACAACATTCCCCTTGTGTGTCTCTTGACTGAAAGGGTACATGCAATACGCTTATAACCTTTGTAGCCCCAATTGAAAGTTCTGCAATACAAAAATGGAAACATCAGGATCGAACCTTTGATCTCCTCATTAATCCAGAGCACTCATGGTAGAGATATTTGGGGCCTAATATTCCTAAAAACGCAATCTTAAATAAAATGTTATGTCCTGCCTCCTGCCTGATTCGTAAAGAGATATGCATCTCTGATAATGACAGCTCAAAACTTACTCCTAACAGAATGGGAGTTGCAAAGTATTTAGCCTCAGTCTCATCAGAGCGGACAAAGGCACACTGGACCCGTCCCACAGTTCCATTCATGGCATCCAGGAGAGCATTGGCAAACTCAGAGGCAGCATACGCCATGGACAGAGTGGCTGAACCCTGCAACAGGTAATAATACTCAAATGTAAAAAAGGTTTTTTTATTTAAGGAACAAAAAAAGTTTCACAGATCATTTGCAGTTGTATAGCCTTACCTGGTACAAGTTACCAAAACTCATGTCCAAAATATGAAGGAAAAAATAAACATTTTTGTTGAAAAGCAGGGGAAAGATAAACAAAGATTTGCTTTTTTAATTGCTTTACATTTTCTTTATGTATTCTTTTCGCAAATGACATGATCCTTTATAAATACATGTACTTGGGGGGGAAATGTAAGTGAGTCGGATATTTCAGAAATGAGATTGCAGTCTTAATATTCATTCAACCTAAATATGTTAATAAAAAAAATTAATCTAAAATAAGTTTCTAAAAGGCTATAAATCTTTTTTTTAAGAGCACAATTTTTTATGTATCAATTTAATTTTATTTTCTTTACCCACTTAGTGTGAAATTTCCCTTCCTAAGGGTGGGGATTTCTACAATCTTAGAAGTAAAATAACTTAAAAGAGATATTTTTAAGGAAATCCAAACCAACAGAGAGAAAAAATAACCAATAAATTGAGTCGAAGTGGTTCCTATTATATAGGCATGAAGTTTTACTTTTTGACCATTTTCTTTTTACGAAAGCTCATTAAAAAAAATGATACAATGAACAATGCATAATCCAATGATTCTTGGTCAGTTTAATTAATTGGTTCTTATCTCATATTAATTTAAGTTCAATAAAGGGTAGATAACTTTTTTTAGCATAAGTTGGGGATTTCACTCCCTTGTTTGAATTTGCGTCCCAACAGATCTATGACCGAAAAAATGTTGCATTGATTAAAATCAACGCAGAAATGTTAAGGAATATTATTTATTTACAGGACGTTGTCAACTGATTTGTTCATTGGGCATGTTCAGCCTTTTCGCAAGACTCAATCTTAAGGATACATATTGGTAATGTGATATAAAGGTAATTTAAGGTTGCAATACACTGCTGAAACTTTCGTGGTAACAAATCAGAGATGAATGTATTCATTTAAAAAATAACAAATAAAAAACATGCTCACAGCTCCAGCCTTTGCTTCCACAACCTCAGTGCCAGCATTTTGTATCCTCACACTCAATTTAGCTCTCTCTTCCTGAGGAAAAAAAAAGGATAGATCAGTGATGATGGTGATAGTGAAAAGGAGGAAAATCTTTCTAACTCCACCCAAATAGCTATTTTGCATTTTAAATACCAATTTTAAGCCACTTTGCATGTGATTGGTGAATTGTTTATCCAAATCTGCAGCAAGATTAGAGACATTTGTTCCATAGCTCAGTGTTAGTATGACTTTTGTGACGAGCCTTTCTATTTAAATTACAGAAATCAATACAACATAAAACAACAATAAACTGCACCAATTGCAGCATGGAGATGCCAACCAAATCATAATCTTCAAACCAAATCATAAGTCCAAGAACTGATAGTCTCAAACATGATTTGTGATATTCAATAAACATATAAGTGTATTGGCCAAGGAAAATAATGTTTATAAACTAAAATATAATGTGTATAAGTGTCACTATTTCCCCCTTTTCAACCATATCTCAAAAACTGTTTCTCCTTATATTTAATATCTTAAGAGATTTCAAATGATTTCCTTACCTGGGGGAATGAGACAGACGGTGTGCATTGTGAGATAACTGGAACAATTGTGATGCCACTGTGACCACCAATGACAGGACAAGTCACCTTTGATACATCTAGACCCTGAAAATGTGCAAAAAGATATTATAAAAAAAAACTAGTACAAGTACATGGCTAGACTGCTTTATTTCATAAAAATTCAAGAACAATTGAAGACAACGATGTTTATTAGACCAAGCCCAAGAATATTTCTTTTCATTTAATTGCACCGACTCCTTGTTCGCATATTGGTTATTAATTAAGCCAAAGACAGGCAGAAGAATCAGGACGACAACAGTTGACGTTATTTTTATGAAGGAAGTGTAACTCTTCTTATTTCAAAGAATATAAAAGATTATTATTAATTAAAAGTAAAGACTCTGTACATATACACTCTATATTAAGCATCATGATACTCCTTAAAAGGGTTACTTCAATTAACTTAATTGTCTCAATATCTATATTTACTAAGTGTCCAACAAAAATGAATCAAAGAATGATCAAGATGTCTCTATGAACAAAAAGGCATGCTTATTTGTATAAACTTCACCAAAGACCCTTTTGTATATAAAATTAGGCAACTCTATTACTTTTCAGTTTTGCATCCTTTCACAAAATAAATGAATTTCTTTGTGATAAAATTGAAAAGGAACAGTCTCTATTTCTTTAGTCATGATAAAAGATTATATTGATTAATGAGTAACACTTTTGTAACCTGAAAAACACCCTGGTTCCACCAAGCAACAAATGCTTCTTTCACTTAGCTACTATGCATCAGTGGCTTAAGCCACAACTGTCACGACATTTCAGACTCCAGCAAATGGCACATGATTTTCTCTTGATTGGAGTGTTCTCCAAGCTCTTGCAATATACATTGCTAATTTTTTAATTGGCAAAGGTTACTAATAGGCTGAAAAACTACCTATACAGTTGTGTTAAATGAAGAATTGAAGGGATCAATTCAATACCACACCCAAGTCACATCTGACAAGATATGAGAAAACAGGGAAAAACAATTAAGTACACAATCACCCTTAGCAAATCTGTCTTTCAAGGATGATTACTAAAAGAATAGACCATTACACTAGTCATTACTAGTATTGGAAGAATGACATCCCTTTCACTATTGTGTCTATGGTATTGGTTCAGAATTTGTCTTAGAATGTGACAAGTACTTCAGTTCCTATTGCCAATGAACTAGAAAAGAACTAAGTGGAACTAAAAGGTTGTTGAAAACATCTGAGGGGAGAATAAACACAAAACTTATATCCAACACACCAACAGCAACCTTGGTGTTTTCACTTCACTGTTTTTTTTTCTTCTTTTGGAAGGAGCCTGGTATAAACATGCCTTATGTATAGAAAAACACTTCAAGACCAATACAAACAACACTTATGTTTTGAAAAATCACACAAAATACTATGCACTTTTCCTTACGGTGAATCTTTAAACCTGTCTTTACTTTCCACATATTTGAGATATTTCTTTAAGGCAATAATAAAATGCTCCTCATTGCGGTTGATACCTGATACAAACACTGAAAACTAAATGAACTAACCTTGGCTTCAGCGATGAATGTGTTCGATCGGACAACATCTAAAGTTGTAACACCAAAAACTCTCTTCGCATCATAAACACCATTCTTCTTTAGCACCTCTGACGCAATCGGCACTGTTGAATTAACCTACAGGAATAGAAGATAACATATGAACAATAGAAAGGAAGTTTAAAATAATATTAGCAACAACAACAAAATGTTGAAACATAAAAAATTTTAAAAAATTGTTCAACTGGTTAAATCCATCATACTTGCTAAATCTCTCAACCTCCACCTTTACTATTTTACATAAAAGTAAAGCTCTATGGTTGCACTGCTTATTTTTCACATTTGAATACACATCAGGACAAGCCTTTTTCTCTATGAAATTTGTACAGAAAAAAAAAATTATTTTAAAACCTTTTGAGGCAAAAAAGTCTAACATATTTATAAACTACAAGACAGGAATAATCTTTAGTTCATCTTTAAAACATTCAATGAATTAATTTAACTAATCCTAGCTAATAATCTTAAAGAAGAAAACTTTACAGGGTTTGTGATTATTCCAAGCATGGCCTTTGGGCAGTTCTTTGCACAGGCATCAACCAAGTGGGCAACAATACCAGCATTTGTGTTGAAAAGATCATCTCTTGTCATGCCTGGTTAAAGAAATAATATTCATATCAAAATGTGTACAAAGAGTTTATAAGATGTTATGAGGCAGAAAACTAACGCTTAGGACAAAAAAGCACAGTATGCGTCCATTTAAAAAATCTTATAAATCACAGCTGGGCTACCTATGACCATATCATTCTGTTTGGTTGGGTTTTTTTAAATGTCCATAGTCACCAGCTAGGCTATTATGTAGATAGGTCCTAAGACTAACTCAAACAATTTCTTTTATGCTGGATAAAATCTGATTTAGAATACCAGGGCTCATGTCTCAGTCAGTCACATTATAGAACTGGCCCTACCATTACGAGTTGTTATCTCACAAATAACTTAGTAACCCAATTTTTCAACCAAAGACCTCTCAATGATGCTTTACCAGGTGAGCCAAACCATCTTTGGCTTGTAGGATACAAAGCAGGGGATGCTTAGACAGACGTACAGATTTAACTGTCCCTCCCAAATCACCTGGTTTTCTGGGTACTCCAGCCGGGATTAGCACCAGATCGGCATTCTTCACACATTCTGCGAGCTGCTCATCTCCCATGTGACCGCAGTGGAAACGAGCACAAAGTTACACCGATTCTAGCCGAGCTACACCAGGAGTGTGGGCAATATCATAGAGGGCCAAGTGTGAAACCAATGGAGATTGTTTGAGCAAAAGGGAGAGGGGTTGGCCAATACCACCTGAGGCCCCCAGAACAGCAACCTTTGAGTCATTCTGGTAAATAAGAAAATCAAGAAATTTTAATTCAGGCAGAGTAAGATTGAGAATTAAAAAAAATATCCCTTCCTCAAACATGAAAACATGGACATTTAAAAGATCCATTAGCATTCAGTCTGAATTAATTGATTAGCCTTCGCAATAATGATAATTGTAAAAGAGTTTTAAATTTCAATAAGGAAGGGTTTAAATTTTTTTTCTTGAAGGTCATAGATCACTATCTATAGCAGATTTAGAATTCATGTTGCAAGAAAATATAACAAAGTGGGTGCTTGCCACGCATTTTGTTTTGGGGAGGTTCTACTTTCTGAAGTTTCTCAACGTGAACTTAAATATATAATATATATGACTTCAAAACAGACCTTCTTTGTTTCACTGCAGAGTAAGCAAAACAGCCCCTCCCAATCATCAGGTTTTCAAGGGGCTATTTTTTCTATATGAATGATGTATATAATTATGCTTGCAAACTTTTGGTAATCTATTTTAGTAAAATTTTGAGCGAAACATACAGTCAAGTTAATAATTATTGGAACGCTGGTAAAAAATGTACCCTCTCTAACTTAATGTGTATTTCTTGTAGATCTACACAATATTGCGCCGATGCTGGATTGGTAAAACTGATAGGCCCATGACTTTAAGAACCTTAGATCTAGATCAAACAAACATGGATTATGGATTGGCAACAAAAAAAACAAAAACATCTTTGAGTTTGGGGTATCTTGCAGTTAATAAGGCACGGATGGGGGCTGAGAATAACCAAAGACAGTGTGATTTTTACTCTCACCCCTCTCATATAGAGAACAAGAGAGATATATAGAGAGAAATAGAGATAAAGGGGTAGTAGAGAAACTGATTTTCGACGAGATTGATCAATTTACGGCAATCTTAAAAAACAATTCAAAGGAAAAATCCACAGACAAACGGCCTTCAGACACGACCTCCAACTTCAAGATCGGTTTTCTCGCCGAACCCGAAGATATTATCGTTTTTTTTTGTCCGTCAGCATACCGGGGGTATTAATCAAGTTAAAAACAACCGATTTCCGCGTTCGGAAAGTGATATAAATAGAATTAGATCAAACCAAGATCGTCGGGTCTATAATAGGGAAGTACCGTACGTCCAGAATGCTAACGTTCGTCGTTTTAAAAAACATTTTAAATACATAAACTCACAACAAAAACAACAGTGGTTGATGATAGTGTTTATTTACATGTTATTAAAGAACACAAACCAATAAATATGCAAATTAGAACATCAGGGTCCACATAATATCAAAGATAAAAACTGAGTTGACTTCCCCAACCTTACCGTGAAATCTGCCTTATGTTTTGTTTGAAAACTAGAGAGAGATAGTGAAATAGAGATAAAGGGGTAGTAGAGATACATGATTATCATTATGTAGATCTAGATCTATCCAGACCAGACTGATCTAAAGGTAAATGAGGTTTAGACAGGAGTACAATACTGTGAAGTGAAAAGTCTATAATTCTAATAAAGAATGAATAGAGCTATTATTTTTCGCGTAATCCCTTTTTCCTATGGATGGTATAGATCTAACAGCATAGGTTTTTCTTGCTTTTTCAAACAATATATATGTATATCTAGACCAACAAACAGACTAATTGTTTTGAAAAACATCTCAGAACAGACATGTTAATGTTGCAGTTGCTGTTGATGTTACTGCCTTTTTTTCTCTTTATTTTGATCTGAGCTCGTATGTTAGATCTAGGTCATAGGTCCAGATTAAAAGATCTAATTTCTATATTTTAGATCTATATCTTGAACTTAAATTTAGTATAAATTTGAGAATGATCACTACTAGAAGTCTTGATCTAAGTGCGGAAAGAGAAAGAAATAAGTGGCGGAGTTAGTGAGATTCAAAAGGGCGCGGAAATTAAAAGGGGAAATGGTGCAATTTTTAAGATGGGTCTAGATCTAAATCTAGATATAAACCAGATACTATAGCCTAGGCCTTATCGAGGGAAAAAAATCAACATATGATTTCAATTCTGACATTGAGGATAAAATTTTGGAAGGCTTTTTACTATTTTCACCCCCGGGGGTGAGAATAATCACATCAATTTTGATGTGAAAGATCTTGGCACTTCTCTAAGTCCATATTAGGGATCCTAGATTATAGCTAAAAGTAATTAATTTGCACTATTTCTGAATGCAGCCTAAATTAGAGAAGTGCAAAAACATGAGAACTTACATAACAATTAAAACAGCTTTAAATAGAAAGAACTAGATCTAGATTCTAGTTTAAAATGAGATCTAAATCTAAAGTCTAATCACTTGAAGTTGTTTACAAGTTCCCAGCTTTTTAAAGTTTGAAACGAAAGTTTACTTAGATCTAGATCTAGATCGAGATTGAGAAGTCTAGATTAGATTCTAGACCCAGGTAAGATCTAGATCTGGGTCTATATCTAAAAATAGAATGTGGAGGTCACTGAAAATGATCATGACCTGGGTGTATGGTGCCACAAGTTACAAGTGGCAACATGTAAATTAAACGACTCGTGTGGACCGTTCAAAGAAATCAAATCATTGTGTATTCACATATCTAACCCATGAGGAATTGGAATCTTTGCAAAGTTTAACAAGGTCGATCTCCAACAGTAATCTTATTCTAGATCTGATTTTCGAAAGACCTTGAGCCTTGAAAACGTAATGAAATCCTCTCACCTTACTTTGGATGCGCTAATTGTCAATAATATTGAATCAATTTCAAGAAAAAAAAGTTTTCAAATACCTTTGACGATGTGGAGAATTGGTTGCGCAAAACAGCAACAAACTGTGAGGGTCTGGCTACGCGAGAAAACATTTTACACGCAAATGTCTTGATGAGGTGCAAATGAAGGACCGGCGATTGAAATCCTAGCAGTCAACGAAAAGGGTGAAAAGAGTGACAGAGGAAAGGAAGTGTTTACAAAGCTGAGACATGCGCACTATTGCGCCCATATTCATTCGCTCTTGGCAACACAAGGTTTTATTTGGTAAAAGTATGGACCATTAGAGTATGTTGTAAACTTAAGGCAACCAGAAATCTTATTTTTCCATACATTGAGATCATTTTGTGATAGAATTAAATCATAAACATTGTTAATTTAATTTTCAAAGAGTAGGTTTATTTTTGCTCTGAGTATAATTAGTTGTTTACATCAGAAGTGAGTAGGCCTGTTTCCGGTTTTATACTTTCAACTTATTTCTCTTTAAAGTTGTAGTCATGGAGGGTTTTCAACTAATAGAGCCAAATGAATTGTACAATATGCTCCAACGAGGTTTAAATTATTCAAGTTTAAGTGATACAAACTTTCTTCTCTTAGTTGGTAAGATCTATAACAATATTCTATATCTTTGAATTTGATTCTAAAGGCTGCATTGTCACATTATAGCGGAAGGTCTGTTATAAGCTTAGTAGCCTATACCATTGATTTTAGGATCTGCTTTTCTCATAAAGATACTTTTTAAATGGGCTAGACGAAGCGCAGGTTTTTTTGCTGGTTTTAGTGGAGGCAGCCTCAATTGAAAGATGAGGAGGCTGCCAACTGGGACAACTGAATTTACTGTCTTAACGTGAATACTTATAATGTTTACCACTTGGATGTGTAGACAGTAGAGACCAAAAATGGTCCCACCCTTCGGATTGCGCAGAGGCCGAAAACAGTATCTCTACATTTGGCTTTTTTTTAGTGTTAAATATGCGGTTTAGCTGACCAACCCATCAGTCCGTGATCAAATGGCGACTAGACATGTTTGTTTGATTTTTAGGACACATTACTAATGTATGTCCGATTTTGATTTTTTTTTTAATTGGCGATTCAAGCGAGGAAAAAAAAGGCAATTTTGACCCCCCAAAAATTACTTAATTGTACTTTACCTAACTTTCTCTCATACTGTATCTATCCATCCATCTCTCTTCTTCTCAGCGCCGGATTTAGAGGTTTTTAATTGTGCATCCTGAGTCATGGTTGTTTGTTTGTGTTTTTGTATCTATCCACAGATGCAAGAAAAAAGCATGAATACAATGAAAGCCATGTAGTTACAGCTAAAAAAGTCCCAAAGGCAAGACATATTTTCTTATTTAACAGAAAGTGTTTAGAATTATTTTGCTAACAAAGATATCATTTTTGCACCTACCATAAATATATGAAATTTCTCGATGGATATGTTTTGTATTTCAACAATTGTCGTTAAAAAAATTGTTATCTATAGAAGTCAATCATTTAAAGAAAAGCTACAAAACTTTAGAAAATGAAATGCTAGTTTTTGTGTTCAATGTTTAAAATGTGAATACACTTTGCTGATTACTCTTTATATATGCCATGACTTCCAAAAAAGTAATGTGTACCTTTGTAGTTTGAAAAAAGTTGTATAATAACACCATTTCTATGCAATCTTTTGCTTTTTAAAAAAAAAAGTCATTTTAGGGAATTGTGTGTGTAAATGTTTCTTTTTAACACTTTTGTGAGTATGTTTAAAATTGCTGTTAAGCGCTTTGAGCTTTTTGTAGGGAAAGCGCTCTATAAATAAATATTATTATTATTATTTATATAATGATTTTAATTAAAAATAAGTTACATTAGATTTTCCGGTTATTATTATTATTATTATTATTATTTAAGACTTATGGAAGAAAATTAGAAAACTTCTATGTCTTCTACGTCTGCTGGACTTTACTCTGTTTACTGGAATTCTGATCGCGCTTAGTCGTGTTTTTAAAAGACTAAGTATGCTAAGTGTATATACTTCTCAAAATGTTAAGTTAGAGTTTCATTTAAATTTAAGGTTGTTTTTTTTTTTTTCAATCAAAGCTATCTTATTTCTTGAGTTACCGTACTAATTACAATTTTGAAAGTGTGTGAAATCATTTTGTTTTATTTCAGAGTGAGAATGGTCTGTTTATGATACCATATGATGCTGAACTTGAGTGCAAACAGAATATTGTTGTCTATGACAGCAATACCAAGGACCTTGTGGGTGCTAGTGAGTGAAACTTATCTTGTTTAATACCAAGTCTGGATAAGATATTGTTATAGAAGATTAAATGCTGCTTCCATGACAAATGTTACTAAACCCAAAGAGAGCTATTTTTATAAACCAATACTTTTGCCAGATCGATTTCAAATTAGACTCTTAACGGTCTTCAGAAAAAAAAAAAGAAAACTATAAATTTTACCAGTTTCTGATATGGAAGGATTAGAATTATTTTGTTTATGATATGAACGCCTTCAATAAGGGCAATTCTTTCATAGGTATCTATAGTCATTATTTTTTCTCATACTTTTATGAATAATTTGCATTGTGAGGGATGTTGTTGTTTTTTTAAATCCTAATCTTTTAAACTGTAAGATTCTCTTGAGTGGTATTTGCATAACAATTTTTACTTCTTTTCTTGCAGCCCCTGCCCTTGAGTGTGCAAAGTTGTTTTGGGATATGGGAAGCAGACATGAAATAAAAATTCTAAAAGGTGAGACCTTTTGTTTTTATACATAGTTGAAATGAATAAATACCTCAAAGAGACAGAGCAGGGATACTATTGCTTCAGTCTCAGGCAGTCTCATTAAACTGTCACTGATCCACCCAGTAGAGACCATAGCTGCCTCATAAAAATAAGAACCCATGGCTTGTAATTGTAGTTTTGCATTCTACTGACTGAGCTACACCGCTTCTGCTTTTTATGAAATAGTTAGCAAATTAGTTTCTTCTTGTTCTCCAATGCTGTTGTGTTACACATCAATCACTGCCAGGGCAACAAATGTTGCAGTTTTCTCTAAATCCTCCAAGGATTTGTAGAGCTTGCTTTGCAATCTGTTCGCGGGCTTCAACGAGTCTTCTGATGTGTGCATGGTTATTGCAGTCTTGTATCGCATGCTCTACAGTTTATGCTGCTGCACCACATGAGCACAGGTCCGACTGTCCGATTTTGTAAATTTTATACATATAGTACCTAAATCGGTTGTGCCCAGTTGTGAGACGGAATATCCCTGTCTAGGATTGTCTGTTCAAACTATAGATACTGTCATTCTTGTTGTGTTTTGGGTGACTTTCCTTCCATTTGTCTTTTCCCACATTCTTGAGGATTGTGTTGGCTTCTTGGGGGTATAGATTTTTTTTCCGCATAGAGGAGGTATTTTGTGAGTTGTATAGTCACCAAGTCCACTTTGTGGCTTCATTTATTTAGTTTTATTGCCCATTCATCTGTTAAAGAGGCATAAAGGTCCCAATTTGCTTTCTTATAATTCCATCAAGTAATGTTTGGCTGCTGTTCTCTTTGCATAAGACTGTCTACAGTCAGTATAATTGGTTTGTGGTCACTACATCCAAGTTATGTGCTTACTTATCTAGTTGTGTTTAGGGCTATGTTCTCCGTTGCAAAGGCTAAATCGGGAGACAATGTTGTCATCCAGCTTCTTGAGTAATAAGTTGGGGGATCTTCTGGATTATTAAGTAGAAAAAGGTTCGCTTCAGTTATCAATCTTCAACCTCTTCTCCTCTGGCATCCTGCTCTGGGTATACCCAACTTGGTGAGTGCTCAGCTTCCAGTCTCAACCTTTACCTCTGTTGCAGCTATGTCGCTTTTTACAAGAGTGATGGCTCCTCCTTTTGGACCATTTTGTCTGTCTTGTTTAAAGGTTTGGTAGCTTCTTAATGTGACCCGGTTCTCTATGTTTTGGGTGTGCTTGTAGGTGGGTTTCATCCATGCATGCAACATCTATCTCTGGATTTGTCAATCTTTTTGAGAGTTGGAATTTTTTGTTTTGGATACTTTCACAGTTCCATTGGAGTATCTTAATGTTTTTTTTCATTTCTTGACCAGTAGCTTTTGGCGGGCTCCTTCAAGGCAGAGAGCCCGGCACTTCCTCAGCCTCATTGCTCTCTCTATTTGCACGCACCTTTCAGTCGATGTTCTCCGGTTTCAGCGCACTTTTTAATCGAGGGAGTTTCTCTAGCCTTTTGCTTTACTTAGTTAACCTACGAGGCAGTAGGAAGTCAGGTTTGGTCCCCATATCTGGGCTGTTCGCCTTTACAGCCGTTGAATCATTTGAATTCATCCGCCTTTTCCACCGTGTTAGTGGAAACAAAAGGTATGTGTGTCTTTGCTGTATCCTGAGGATCGCATTGGCTAAAGTAGCGATACTGACACCGCTTTCCCTCTCTGCTCTTGCATCTTCAAACTAGGACGGGTACAGTCCTGATGGTTTGCTTGACTTTCTTAACCTTTGTGTTGCACGTGCATTGCCCAGTTAGTGTTATCAGGCCAGTACCACGCGGAGAAGAGGTTGGTCTTTACTGGCCATCAAATTTGCAGATTTAGATACTACAAAAAGTACAATCGCTTTTTTTTTTTTGGCTTAAAATCTATTTTGGACACTTAATTGTATAATAGATAACTTGAGACATGTTTGGTTAGATCCTGTTTTTTTGTTTTTCCATGTTTTTCCACTACAAATGTTATTGTTGAGCTCACCATTTCATTGAAATTAACGAAGAGGAATGATGTCACAATAAATGTACTGATTTCACTTACAATTTTTTTTCAAGGGGGCTATGAGGAGTTTTCTGCTCTTTACCCATTCTTGAGAACACAGAAAATCTTGTTTACACCTCGGGTAAGTGTATTGCTCCTCAACACAAAATTAATTCCGAAAATATTATCTAATTATTAATTTTGTGTTTTACCGGACTTGGAATAATTGATGGTATTTTAAGTCTTTTGGAGTTTAGTTTTTTTTAATGAAATATCTTTTGAACTATATAATTCTCTCAATAGAAGAGACACATGCATCCTGTCAAATCGTTAAATCGTTGCTTGTCATTAGTCTCATGAAAAGAGAGAGAAAGAGAGACAGACAGAGACAAAAATTGTAGACAGACAGAGGGCGGGAGTTTGACTATGAAAAAGAGAAAAGAAAGTGCATCATCATTACGAATAAAATATGCTTGTTAGTTTGTTTTATTTCTGAAAATTAAAATCTATGTTGGTACCCTGCATAATGTTTTTCAGAGAAGCTATAATTTTATAAGTGTATGATGAAGCTAGCCGTAGGTTTCATGTAGCACATTGTTAATACTGTAAAAAAAAGAGCATATCCAAACCAAACATCAATTGCCTTTGATCCGCAGTTTCTCTCTTCTCTCTCATCTACACCATACACACACTCATTTAGGATTATTGTGTCACAGTATGATTGTGTGTGTTCCCTCACCCTCTCACGATCTTACTCTTATTGACTTTATGTGATAACAAATCAAAGTTCGATATTTTTAAATCTGAGTTTTCTTTTTTATCATTTCACTCAAGGTACCCTCCAGTATGGGTGTCAAATATGACCATATAGGGCGATTGTTTTTTTTTTTTAAATAGGTAAAAACAAGTCTTTTAGGGATAACAATTTTATTCGGTAACGTGGGTCTTACAAACAAACGCCAGAGGCTAGGCTATATTGCCAAGACTCGAGTCTGATAATTGCACCGACACTGATCCAATCTATGTGTGTGCTCCCTCACTCTCTCACGTTTACTCTTATTAACCTATCGTGATAACAAATCAAAGTTGGATTTTTTTTATTCTGAATTTGCTTTTTATCATTTCGCTCAAGATACCCCCAAGTAAGTGTCAAATATTACCATATAGGGTGATGGTTTAAAAAAATGAGGTTGAACAAGTCTTTTAGGAATAAAAATGTTATTTGGTAGCATGGGTCTTACAAACAAACGCCAGTTGCTAGGCTATATTTCCAAGACAAATGTCTGATAATTACACTGACACTGATCCAATCTGTAGGGGACAACATATTCCATCGCGATATTTTTGTATTTGGAATACATTATTCTTGTACATTATGTCGCAGTAAACCTGAACCCGTATCCCTCTCACAGGTACACTTAATACTACAGACCAGCATGAACCTGTAGGCTAGAACGCCAAAATAGTATTCCATCGCGATACTATTTTGTATTTGATGCTGCAGACCAGCATGAACCTGTGGGCTAGAACGCCAAATAAGTAACTCAATCGGTTAGCGCCCTGGACAGAGAGAGAGAGAGAGAGAGAGAGAGAGAGAGAGAGAGATGTTCACAGTTCGAATCTCCATTAGTTGCCCCTTACAGAAACCAAAGAGTTACATTTCTTCACTATCCATGATGGTGTTCATGACGGTCTATCTATGATAACAATCAAACAATCTGTATTGCACCAACTTATTACCATAATCAATAGCTCGCTGCAACAACGCTTGCCTATTTGCCTTCGTAAAACATTGCGGAGCAAGTTGAGGATTTTTCCATTTCAACCTGCGAACGTAGCCCTTTCTCTAATACATTAATTTCTGTCTCTCAGTGACAGGCGAGGTTGCGCTGACCTGGCTCCCCTCTCTTATATTTTCCGTCTCTAGTTAGACCTGCGATTTCACATTTAGTTCTTTACTCCACCAGCAAGATTTCGACCAACATGCTCTTTTGCCCTTATACTATAAGCGCTAAACTATGGTTATTCTTGGCTTAAGAGACAGATTCTGTTGCCAGGCACGATTTTTTTGTTTTTGTTTTTGTTTTGTTTATTTGTTTGTAGTTTTTCTTGGTGGGGGGGGGGGGGGGGGGGGAGAGAGAGAGATTAGCACAAGTGGTAGAGCTTTGGTCTCCTAATCGCAAGGTCCTTGGTTCGAAACCCACGACCAATCAAAATTTATTTGTCCGATTTCGCACTCGACTGGTTGGGTAGGGTCTGTATAAAGTGACCAGCTGAGACAGAAGTCATGGTATCCCCGCACTGTCTCTGTATGGCAGTACGTAGAATTGTCAGACTTCTGTCTTTGGACCCGTCCACAATATAGCCTATATAGAGATGACGTTAGACGCTAATCAACAAACTTGAACTTTAAGGCTTGGCATCTCTAGGGGGCAATGTCTACGTAACAGATGTCATGCGTGAGAAATAATTGTGAACTTTTACTAATGGTATACACGGTTGTTCTGTAGCACTAAAATTATGTTGGCCTCGCATCCTACGTTAGAATATCAACCGGTATAATTATATATCAGAACACTTCCAGTGTACCGGTACTGGGCTTTTTAGTTCCGCCTGTTTGGGCGTGAAGAATTTCGTGTGTTAGAAATAAAAGTCATTACACTACACATGTCGAAAAGACCCTTTGCGGTGAATTAGGTGAACCTCGAGTTTTGCACGAGTCAGCATTAATGTAGTTCTGGTCTGGTGATCAACTATGAACTTTGTATTTACTATTGTGATGTTGGCTTTGTAATGTAAGTTACTAAGTGTGGAGAAATTAAATCAACATTACTGTTCTTAGCTCATCACACTGCACTTGAGACTAGAAACACGGTCTGACATTGGTGTGATTATAAATTATGACTTGATATTGTGTCATCACCAATAGACCCACCCTCTTCTCCCCAGTTCACTTGTGCCTTCATGGCTTCTTAACTTCCACCATCAGCAGCTGAGTTAATGTGCTACGACATAGTAACAGCGTAAGGGTAATTGCATTGCTTTCTTAGTGTGTCACATTAAACTGACACCGACTTAATAATAACTAGGGTACAAAGTCGCGCTGATTCAGAGCGTCGGCTTTCGAAGCAGTAGGTCCGGGTTCCAGTCCCGCTCTGGTTGTCGATTTTTTCCCTACTGATTAGATCGGTGTCAGACTGTCAGTATAATTATAACATGACCGACCATGGGCCAGGTATAACGCTCTTGGGTCTAGTCTGCGATATAGCATGTGCGCTGGTGTCATTAGGAAACCAACCTTTATTTACCCTTTTGAAAATGCGATCTGATCGGTGCTCGGACCCGCAACCACTTTGTTAAAATCCAGGGCTATGCCGACTGAACCACCCCATCACCTATGACTTTCAATGACATTTGCATGCATTTTAACATTGATAGTAGCCTCTGCGCCGCAGTCGTAGCTTTTGAAATAAAATGTTACTTGGTTTTGAATCTACAGCTGGTCTATCAATGCGTCCAATTAATTGTTAAAGCAGAAAGCCCATTAAAATGTTAATGCTCTGCCCTGTAATTGACGAGCTTGTATACTCCACTGTAACTAAACTTGAGAACGAACCAATGCTACAGATGTTTATAATCCAATTACCGAAATAATCTTTGCACAGAGTTTCTAAATCAATGCATTTAGGCGTACTATTACTGTTACAAGTGTCGTTCATAGTATTGTTGCTTTAAATTTTAATCTCTCTATAACCTTGATATTGATATAATAAATCGAATAATTTAAATTATTCAATGAGAACAATGTGTTTTATCCTTCACTCATATGGTAATTAAAAAAATTTTTAGAAAAAAAACCTCAGTGCAAACGGAGCGTCTCACTTCATTTAGAGAGTTATACACATTTTTATATGCTCTGATCATCACCATGACGTGTCATGCCAGTTGGCGTTGGTGCCAATGTTAATGTTAATGTGGTATGTTAAACTTCTCTCCCGTGCCAGGAGTTGGACGACATCAAGCCCTACCCAGTGGAGGTGATCCAGGGCCTGCTCTACATGGGCGACTGGCGCCAGGGGAACGCGCCCTACATCCAGAAGGACCTCAAGATCCGCGCGCACATCAACTGCTGCGTGGAGGAGGAGACTTTGTGAGTCGTTGAGTTGAGTTGAGTTGAGTTTACGTCCAACATCACCACTATATAGGCTATGTTCTGGACGGGCCCCAAGACTGATGTCTGACAATTTTATGTGCTAACACACACGAGACACGGATCACATTAAACTGACACTGATCCAACCAGTAGGGAGCGAAATCGCCAGGGTTCGAACCCGTAGCTTTTGTGTTGAATGCCAATGTTCTATCCCAGGGCAGTGTCACCGCGCTCCCCGACTTTGTGAATCAGTGCTTAGCTTATGGGGGTTGTGATCTAGGGAGTCCCTAGTGGTCTGATATACTATCAGAAACTATAGATTTAATTAAACGTTTCACCAAAAACAGCTTACACTGTTACAGTGTTTTTAATACGAGGTATTGAAGTGATGCGTGCTCACTCTACTTCATTATTGATTTCAAGTGGTTGACCCATCTTCAGACAAAGTTTTCACTCAGTTTTAAAGATGAAGCAACCACCTTAATTAACCTGACTCAGATACGCAAAATCCTCCCAGTGATTTGAGTGTGTTGCTTTTGTTTGTCTTCTTTATTCATTATCCATAAGACTTAGAACATTCTTCTCCTGAATCATATTTTGATACAATGATTAAGTTAAATGACTTGTCTGTGTTACTCCTGTGTCCAGCTTCCCAGACCCCTGCCCACAACTGCTCCAGCTGCAGGTGGAGGACGACAACGATGCCGATCTGTTCTCACATTTCAAGCCAGTCTGTGATTTCATTGGTAAGTTTCTGGTTCATTCACTGTAAGGTACAATATTAATTTTTGGTCATTGTCCTATCTTCTGATAAACCAAAATAATCTCGGCTTGTTTTTTTTTTCTCATTTATCACCCCTCTTCTTCCCCGCTCCCTCTTCCTTTTACTGCCGCTCCCTTCAATACCTTTTCTACTCTTTTAAGTATGCTTTAACCTCAATCGCCTCTATTTTTTTCTGCCTGTATGTGTAACAGAATATTGATTGATTCTTGTATCTTTTTGTTTTTTGCTGCAAGGTTGCCTGTCGTGTAGTTTTCCGTTACGCTTTAAATAGAACTATATTTCATATGTTCAGCTTCTAAATATGTAAATCAAATGTTTTTATAGTTCATTTTTACTACTTTATTTCTGTGTGTGTAAATGTGTGTATTTGTTGGTTATCAGACATAACAAGGTTATATTTGTCTTTTTAATCGACCTATATTTGCCTCTTTCCGTATATCCCTTTCTCCTTATTTCCTCCTATCTCTCTTTCTCTCCCTCTGTCTCTATCTATCCTTTTCTCCATATCCTCTCTCTCTCTCTCTCCTCTCTCTCTCTCTCTCTCTCTCTCTCTCTCTCTCTCTCTCTCTCTCTCTCTCTCTCTCTCTCTCTCTCTCTCTCTCTCTCTCTCTCTCTCTCTCTCCCTCTCTCTCTCTCTCTCTCTCTTGTCTGCCCTGCTTTAATTTCCATTTTTTCTGCCACTAGACAAGTATTTTGAGGAGCAGTTTGCTGTGCTGGTGTTTGACGGCAATGGAATCAGCCGCGCCGCCACGACCGTGATAGCCTTCGTCATGTACCACTACAACTGGACTCTGGCAGTGAGTGTGTTAGGTGGACTAACTATGTTTGGTTGTCTAAGGAGATATTGAGGGTACAAAGAAAAAACCTGGCAATGTCACAGTTTGATGATTTTGGACAGTGCATGTAAAAAATTGTAAAATAAACTTAAGTTTAAAAATGTGGTACCATGTGTATATACTCTATTGTTTTTATATAGAAAAATAGCCTACCTTTGAGTGGCATGAAAATTTGAATCACTGCCATAGATGTATAATGATAAATATTTGGATTTAAAACCAAAAAAATTTAAGGGAAATTGCTGTCTTTTTTCCGTTGATCCTTCAAATGTTTGTGCCAATTAGAAATCGATATTTAGATATTTGTGACATACCAGCAGAGTGTGCTCTTTGAGCCAACCATAGAAATAGAAAGAACTAAACTAAAAGCATGTTATTTTTGTTGACATAAAAATAAACCTTTTCAGGTACAAATTTATTTGTTTATTTTATAAATGCTTGTTAACATGTGCTTTTGACATAAAAAAGTGTGTGTGTTTGAAGTAGGTGCTGCAAGGCTGTATCATGCTTGTATTATAAAAAAAAGGATTCACCTTGAAAAGAATACTGTTGCATGAAATTTTCTTTGAAGACTGAATGTATACTGGGGTGATTTATAAACTACAAAAATATATTTGTCTTTTTAATCGAACTATATTTGCTTCTTTCCCTATATATCTTTCTCCTTATTTCCTCATATCTCTCTTTCTCCTTATTTCCTCATATTCTCTTTTTCTCTCCCCCCTCTCTCTCTCTCTCTCTCTCTCTCTCTCTCTCTCTCTCTCTCTGTCCCTCTCTCCCTCTATCCCTTATGTATGTCCTTTTTTTTTCCGGCCACTAGACAAGTATTTTGAGGAGCAGTTTGCTGTGCTGGTGTTTGACGGCAATGGAATCAGCCGGGCCGCCACGACCGTGATAGCCTTCGTCATGTACCACTACAACTGGACTCTGGCAGTGAGTGTTTTAGGTGGACTGGCCATGTTGAATTGTCAAAGGAGATATGAAGGGTACAAAGAAACAATCTGGCAGTGTCACAGTTTAATGATTTTGACTGCGTTTAAAAAACATAAAATAAACTTAAGTTGAAAAACAGCTCACCTTTTGAGTGGCATAAAAATTAAAGTCTCTGCCTAAGATGTATAATGATAATTATTTGGCCTTCAAAACCAAAAAAATTTAAGGGACATTGCTATCTTTTTTTCCGGTGATCCTTCAAATGTTTGAGCCATTAAGAAATCCGATATTTATGACATACCGGCAGAGTGTGCTCTTTTAGCCAACCACAGAAATAAACTGGACTAAATTAAAAGCATGTTTTTTTTTGTTCACATAAAAATATGCCTTTTCAGGTATAAATTTATTTATTTTATAAATGTTTACATGTTAGCGGGTGTGGGGGTGTTTGATGTAGGTACTGCAAGACTGTGTCATACTTGTATTTTACTAAATTTTCTTTGATGACTGAATGTATCCTGGGGTGATTTATAAACTACAAAACTGTTGTTGTTTTTTCGCACACTTATGGCTTTGTCTTATAAATTATTTTTGCAAAGATGCTGTAAGTTTCCTGTAGCTTTCCACCCATCCCATGTTAAACAGAACTTAGGTATGGTGAATCAGATGCAAATACAATCTTGTAAACTAAATCATTTTTGTTCCAAATGTTTATCCTAATATAATTTATTATTGTTTTAAATAAACTAGTGACATTTTCATCTTTCATTTTCGACTGCTAGTACATGTATTTTGCCTGTTAAATACAAAGATCTATCAGTGGAGATGTCTCACAGATTGAGCCTAGGTGCAGTCCAAAATTGCTTAGGGAACACTTCCATACATTGTACATGTACTGAGATTTGTGTAGAAAATATAACAAAAACAATCAATGTTAAAATTCCAATGATATGTTCTCAAACTTCTCTTGATTTGTATAATCTGTTTCATGCTTATTTCTGAACCGCTACTGGACTAATTTAAAGAATGATGCTAATGATTTATTCGAGTAGGACATCTTGATAAATTCTCTAGTCTATACAAATCTGTGGTTGAGAGGTGGTATATGCGTCATTGCTATTTCTTTTTTTCTTTTTTTTTTCGTAATTTTTCACACTCCTCTTTCTATTTGTTTTTTTTTCTGCATGTATCCAGGAGGCGTACGACCACGTGCTTAAGTGCAGCCCGAAGATGCGACCCAACCGGGGATTCATCGCCCAGCTATCGCAGTGGGAGGAGCACGTCTTAGGGGAGAAGAAGACGGACATCAGTGACCCGAACTACTGAACATTTATAGAGGGAGTAAGATGGGATTGGTTTGTTTTTTGCTATTGAGGGCGTGGGGGTGGGAGGTGGGGGGCAATATGGGTAGAACTAGAACAAGTTCGAAAAGAAAGGCTGTTAATTAAAGTGATACAGCCAGATATTAGAAAAACAAAAAACTGAATATGGATGGCCCTTTGATTGCACCACTAATAATGTTTGAGGGGAGTTATGTAGGTTTATCTTACATGTGTAGTAAGAACATTGAAAGAGACCACTAGCATGAAATACTTCTTGGTTTGGAATCTTGATGTGTAAAGGTGCCAAGTGTATTGTTTACACAAGGTCTTACATCGCGCTTCCTGTAAACAAATGTGGATGACATTGAATAGTTTGCTACAAATCGAGAGACAACAGCTGTGTTACAGATAAAAACTATTTACTTGATGAAGCTGAATGAGAAAAACATTGAGAAATGAAAGGACTAAAAACTTTGCGGGTTACTTCGAGTACCCATGTAAATAACATTTTGTCTGTGATAAAAATACGTATTTTCACTTATAAGTTTAGAAAAGTACAGAAAAGAACAATGTTAATGTTTTTGGTTATTATTAAAACAAAAAATGTTCATCACTCCTTGACCAGCTACATATGTCATGATATTTTTTTCGTTCATTTGTCATCTCAGTTTTTATACTCCTTTGCTTTTTTTCATTTTCATTTAAATATGATATCATCAAAGTGGGGAAAATCCGTTCAGATTATAATAAAGCTTGGTCAGTGAAAATAGAGTTGGTGTATGTTTTCAATTATTTAACTGAGATTGTTGCATATGCCACTATAGCTTTTTGTGGTGATTTCAAATTAGCCTTGCTGAAAATATTAATATTATTATGTAAGTTATAATTATGTGCAAACATTAGAAATATGTCTGATGGACCAGTCTTTTGGCAGGGCAATGAAAATTCAATTTTGCACACATTTACCAAGGACTTTAGCAAGCCACCTCAATTTACCAGGAAATGAACAAGCTGATAGACTCTCCAAGAACAGACACAACCATATATAACTAACAAAACAGCCAAAATAATTATTTCTCAAAGAAGAATGTACGAACCATCAATTTAAACGCCCTATTTACCCTCTTTGGGGGGAAACTGCCATTTTCCGATTATGAACGCAGTACCTTTCACTCAACCTCCTCAACAGACTTAATCTCAGTAGACCCACCACTGTGTCCATTGTGTGATGGGGATGAGACAATGTGGAACACACAGTCTTCCAATGCTCTCCAATGCTTTAGTATAAATACATTTGTACAATTACTCCTTCCTCCAGGACCAGACCTAGCCAACATCTAGTATTCAACCTTAATGCAGTTACAAGGAACTGCTGTCTTTTTCTTCATGGCTCTAGGAAACAAAGAGGAAGGTCAGAGATAACTTGACTGAATGAAAACAAGGACAGTCAAGGGTATAGTTGCTCTTTGTATTTTGCCATCATGCCATGGTTACAAGCGGAACGGCATGTTTGTGCACAAATCTTTATGATATAACATAATATGTCGTGTGCCTCCACACATCCATACATTCTGTAAATAACAGGAGGCTGATGTTGCTATCAAAATTATCCCAAAGCAGAGTGAAAGCAAGTGTAGAAACCTAAAGAGAATTTTCAATTTCTTTATAGACAATGTAAAAATAGATAAAACCTTGCTTATAAATTCTACCTAATCACATTTTGGTCATATGAATATGTTTCGATCAATTTCTTCAAGGTTACAAAGTTAACAATTCCCAATTTGTATAGGCCTACATCTTTTCAGAGACTTAGAATTTTAGTTTTGAATAAAAACAAACGTAAAAGATATTATTTTATTTAGCAGAAGGTTATTGGGAAGGGGGGCTATAATAGAAGACCTGAACTTGTAGGTATTTTTCCCTTTGAAAGAGGTAGGTAAACACCTTTGATATCCTTGATTTATAGGCTTGTAAATACATGGAGTTATACACAATAGGGGCATAGGGGCATTCGATCATACAATAGATATCACACAATATTCTTAGCTATTCAGAGGGTACAAAGGAACAAAACAGACATAGATAAATATAAAGCGTGAGGGGGGAGAAAAGTCAGAAAAAGATAAGAGAAGGCAGACAGATCTGCTAAAACACAAAATAAAAGACGTCCCTGAACTTTGAGGAAAAGCCATAGAAATGAAAGACTTGCAGTTTATGTTTCAAAAGTATTGGTTATTGTATATAGATATACGGGTCTTGAAATAAGTCATTACAACACAAAAGGAATATACGGCTTTTCGATTTTTTCCCATTTTTACATGTATAGTTAATATTATCAAAATTATGATATAAACGGGAGATGTGGGCATAAATAGTCAGTCGAAGGTGAACAAGATGAGTTGTTAACAGTTGTAAAAGTTAGTGATAGTTTGTAACCAATTTACTTTTTATTGCTCCAGGTATAAACGCCCACCGGTATAGTTATTTACATTTTTTTTTTATTTGTTTCATTGTGGCCGTAGACATTAATTTGATTCCTTAATAGGTCTTAAACAAATTGTAGCGTTATTCCTTTATTAAATACATGTGGTGATAACGGCTATTGAGATCGTATTGTTATCTTTTATTTCTCCCGCTTTAAATTCATAATTGACCATAGAATAATAAAGAAAATGAAAACGAACATTCTACAATAATAAAAAAAAACACGAATTTTGCCGCGAAGGCTTGATTTTGCGTTATAGATTGAATATCACTTACAAAATCATTAATTGCTATTCTGAAGCACTTTTGTATCGTTTTGGTTCGACTCAGGACCATTTTTTCTAATAAAATTAATTGCAATCGGTTACACAATAAAATAATTTTATACCATAATTATGTTTAAATAAATTAAATTGTATCCGCACCCCTTATATCTGCCTGTAATTTCCAAAAGTTATGGCATAAGACATAGTGAACCCTTGTGCCCATTTAATTGTTGATTGTGTGAACTTCCTTCTACCCTATGTTATCTCTTTTTAATATAAACAAAACATAGTGGGACCATATTGCTTGAATTGTAAAAAGCAAAAACAAAAAAACGTAAAGTTTCAATAACAAAACATGATACATATCAAATAAGTCTACCTCTACAAGTTCGAAATTTAATTTTAGATCATGAATTGTACCTAGCTTCGAAAGGACAGTGGTGAAAGAGGATACATGCGGACAGCTACACTCACAGATTTATTCCTTTTTGTTCATTTATTACTCTTATAAGCTGCTGGTATTAATTATCACAAGTATGAATAGCATGTGCCCGGTAGTACTTATTGCTGTCTATATATTAAATGAATAAATCCATTTATAAACCTATATGCTTTAAAAGTTATTTTATACAAATTATATAAAACATTGCAATATGGCATATCCTTGCAAAACACCTATGCCTGAACAAAACTCTGAGCCAAAAAAAGAAAAGTCTGCGTCTATAGTATAGCCGACATGTATAAATTATCATTTTCCTAGTTGTTTCTTAGTAATTCCCAACGATAAATGATTACAAGTCCAGAATAACTGTGATCACATAAACCTTAATCCTGTATCTAATCAGTTTAAAGTCTTTAAATTTTAGGGAAATTTTAATCTATCAAATCTGATGTTTGAGGGATTCATAGTCTCCATCAAATCATCGGGAAAAACATTCTAATGTGCCTGATAGTTCAAGCATCCTACGATTCCGTGACAACACACCCTCGGGTCGATGTCGTTTTTCTTTCTTCTCTACCGAGGAGGGTCTCAGGTCTAACCCCTCCAATCGTTTTGTTGTTGTTGTTGTTGTTGTTGTTGTTGTTGTTGTTGTTGTTGTTGTTGTTGTTGTTGTTGTTGTTGTTGTGTTTTTGATGTTGCTGTTTTTCTTGCTTTATTTTTTTTTTTGCTCGGAGTGAACTACTTCATACACACGACAACACCTGTAAATTATTTAAGTTGAGGTGAGTTATTTAGAGTAAACGGACAAATAATATAATTACTATCATGAAGTCCTATGTTAAGATTTTCATCAGGCCGCCTTGTTCTCAACTGACCAAACCGTTGTCAGAACACGGGTCAGCTGAAACAGATCTCCTGGTATCCTCGTTGTGTCTTTATGTGGCAAAATCTATATTATTATCAGACGTTAGTCTTGAGACCCGTTCCAGATAATGTCTAGTTATTGACAAGGGACGCTAAGAAATCAACGAACAAACACACGTAGAACAGTAATATAATGCACTTGACTCACAACTTCTGTGTCAGCGGATCCATTATACATGTACTTACACCGAACTAATTGGTTAGAAACTGCACCTGAAACTTTTCTTTTTGCAAAGGTATATTGGAGGCGGCGGCTTTCAACGCAAAAGGTCCGTGGTTCGAGTCCTGGCGATTTCGCTCCCTACTGGTTGGGTCGGTATCAGTTTAATGTGACCGGCTGAGACAGGAGTCACAATATCCCTGTCCTGTCTCGTGACGTCAGTCTTGGGACCCGTCCACAATATAGACTATATAGTGCTGATGTTGGACGTTAAACCAACTCAACTTATTTCGCGGTTATATTGATATGATATTATTCCATTTTACTATAAAAAAAAAAGTCATGTACTTCACCGTATTACTGATGTTTCTCTGTTCATTCCCAACAGAATAAGATCGATAGGCATACATTATTTTCAGGAGCGCGCTCAGTATGAATTAGTTTATACATGTATGTAAACCACTAACAATGACTATATTGTCTGACATGTATATTATTATATTGGATCTTGAGTATATCATTGAATGTCAATAGAGCTACCTTTTTCACAACACGCAGGAAAGAAACATGATCTCGTACATTAGGAAAGGTAACCGGAGAGAGAGAGAGAGAGAGAGAGAGAGAGAGAGAGAGAGAGAGAGAGAGACAGACAGACAGACAGACAGACAGACAGACAGACAGACAGACAGACAAACATAATGATACTCAGACGAGCATGCAGATAGATAGATAGATAGATAGATAGATAGATAGATAGATAGATAGATAGATAGATAGATAGATAGATAGATAGATAGATAGATAGATAGATAGATAGATAGATAGATAGATAGATAGATAGATAGATAGATAGATAGATAGATAGAGAAAGAGAGACAGAGAGAGAGAAAGAGAGAGAGAGCGAGAGAGACAGAGAGAGAGAGACAGACTGAGACGGGGTGGGTGGGGGGGGGGGGGCTTACCTTATTGATCGAATTTTGGTATAAGCACTTAAGAAGATTGCCCCAGTCTTAATGGGGGAAATCAAGAAGTAGTGGAAAATAGGACTGAGAGAGACGGAGTGGAAGAGTTTTATAGGGCACAGGAGCGGAGAAGCTTTGTTCTCCCTCCTTTCCCTTATCCATTCCTCATTCTTCTTCTTTTTGATGATCGCCATTGTTTCTTCATATTTTTGTTCCTTCTTCTATTGTTTGTTAATTTTTTAAAGATTCATTTTATACGTTGTTTGCTATACACGTATAAGCATTGTGTGTGTTTCTCTACAGCGTCATTTTTATCTCTCAGTGTGTCCCATCGGCGAATAAATAAGCATTATAGCCCCGTTCAGCATACAGCCTGTAAGTAAAAAAAAAACTATTGTAAGGCAATATAACAGACTGAATCTTTCCAACTGCTGTTATTTGAAAAGGATTCGAAGTCGAGTGGTTGGTTAACAATATTGACAATGAAAACCCGGAGAGGACAGGTAGGGCAGCCTTTGGCTTCCTTACGAAGTCTTTCTTACACTGTACATTAGAGAGAAGAAAAAAGCTTAGTGTAATTTAAGACGAGTGCAAGTGATTCCATAAATAGGAGAAATATTGATTTGTAGACTTTATGAAAGCTATAAAAATTAACTTAATTACGGTTGTTTTAAATTAAAAAAAAATATTTCTGCAAAGGAAAAATTAACATCATTACAACATAGCAGTACAAGTGCAGCCACAGATAGATATATAAAAAAAACTGTGCGCAGAGGAGACAGCCTAATCCCTCCACAGTAGAAGTCTCTGGCGATCTGCCCTTTGTCTGCCTCTCGTGCCCCAATATTGACCGAAAACATTAGGCATGACAGACCGATCGACCAGCGTAACGCAAGCTCTGACAACTGGTACTATTGTCTGGGCGGACAGACCAGGAAAAGATGTTCCAGGACCTCACATAGTTCCAGAACCTACCAGAGTTCCAGTACCTCCCGGAATGCAGTCTTGTGGATGGTCTATATATGAGTCTGTAGTTATACTATTTTCGTGTAAGATTTGTAGAATTGTTTGCTTGTTTGTTCAAAGAAGAGGTAAGTGTTTTATCACGAGGTGCTTGAATAATGATAGATGCAGCCACATCTGTGCTTATTTCAAACATTTCGTGTTATATTAAGACATCAAAAAATTAATTAACATTTCGTGTTATATTAAGACAGCAATAAAACTAATTAGTAATTTTTTTTGAAAGCAATTGAAAAAAAAATAAAACAAGATAATGCAAATGGACAGAACAATTGAAATGTCATGCGCCTTGAGATGATTAATTTCGTTGCTCTTTTTTTAGTTTTTTACTTGTTTTTTGTTTGTTTTTTGTTGTTGATTTTTGTTGCTGTTGTTGTTGGCGGTGGTGGCGGTGGTGGTTTTTTCATGGGGGTTTAGGTTTGTTTTTATTTTTTTCTTGTTGTTTGTTTCTTTGTATTTTTGTATTTGTTTTATTTGTTTTTAATTGATTTCATAAATGGGATCGGTTATATATTGATGCAATGACACGTATGTAAATTGTACCCAGTGATTACATTAAAAAATGAAAAGGGGAGAATTTTCTAACACAGACAGTGTCACATAAAAGAAAGACTTTCAAATTCATGCTTATCTCAGATGACAAATCAGGTAACTGAAATTGATGATTGAATTTAAACTTATTAAAACTTATGAGATCGGATCTAACTAACCAGTGACTTCAGTTATAGAGTTAGAGAAATAAACATTGACACATTTGTACATGTTTAAATACTAAGAATTATGCATTTCGAAATAACATTTATTTTCGATGGTGGTGGGGTTTTTTTAAATACTAAAGGAAAACCTTTTTTCCTGCCAATAGACATACCATTTTACGTACATGTGCTTTGGATTATTAAACTTTCTTTAACACGGTGTTCAAAATCTGAAATTGTATGTTTTAGCTAGAGCCCTCATTATGTCTTTGTTCTAAATTGAAACGAAGAATTGCGTATTTTGTGATAGCAGCGAAGATGCTACAATTATTATCAAGGAATTATAAATGCGCAATGATCAGTAGAGAAAAAGCCAGTCTGGTAATATAATCATCTCAGATATTTTCGGCCAATTGTTAACTAGAGGCGATTTGTACGTACAATAAATTATTGTTTTTGATAACTCTCGCTTTTTAACATTGCTGGTAAAACTTGAATGTAACAAAGGCCATACTATATTAGTGTTGTTGTTTGGGTTTTTAAGACGTATCACAGAAAAAACTCTATTTTACAAATGAAATGTCCCAACTTGTGTGTATCCAACATTTGGCGACAAGTTTGGAAATATTAACAGTGGTCTATACTAGGCAAATCATAATAATCAAAGAACCAAGAAAACCTGATGTTACTTTAAATACAAATACAATAACATCTTCACCAGGTAGTAATTATTACATAATGAGCTGTAGCAACGTATATATTAAAACATTTGTTCTAGCCAACTATTGACAAGATGTAACCGCATTGTGCTGAAAAATGTTCTTTTTAAAACTTGAGTTAGAATGTTACAGAGGCAAACATTGAAAAATGTGTACACGTGTGAATACTTAGAACTATGCATTTTCAAATAACATTCAATTTTGGTGGTGGTGGGTAATATAACTAATTTGTTACATAGTGGTTTCAGAGTTGCTCTTAGATGTGGACGTAGAAGTAGAAGTAGCAAAAGTAGTAGTAGTAGTAGTAGTAGTAGTAACATCTTGTGTCATGAGAGGAGCACGCACATGAAATTCTTAATATTTACTTGCATAAGACTTAAAACAAACCTTTTTGTTGCTGTTGGTGGTAGTAGTAGTAGTAGTAGTAGTAGTAGTAGTAGTAGTAGTAGTAGTAGTAGTAGTAGTAGTAGTAGTAGTAGTAGTAGTAGTAGTACGCTTGCAGATGAGTGAGTAGTGTGAAATGCTGTTAGGTGCGACATCTTGAGTCATTAAAGGAGCACACACATGAAATTCTTAATATTTTCTTGCATAAGACTTAAAACAAACCTTTTTGCTGTTGTTGTTGTTATTGTTGTTGGTGGTGGTGGTAGTGGTGGTGGTGGTGGTGGTGGGTTTTTTTTTGTTATCTTGTTGCCCTTTTTAAACAAAATAAAGACCTTACGTAAAATGGAGTAACTATTTTGGAAATCGCACTGCCTATAAATGTGGGTTCCTTTTTGTTTATTTTTTGCTATTACCATACATGTACTATTACGATACATGTAATTATTTTATCACCATCAGGATCCTCGTCCTCCTCTTACTTCTCCTGGTCATCATTATCATCATCATCATCATCATCATCATCATCATCATCATCA